>QANW01012055.1:206785-270812 GCA_003254865.1 Dryas drummondii | reverse complement strand
AAAAAAATTGACTGTGGCTGTAAAAAAAAAAAAAAAAAAAAGAGGTGAAAAAGACAATGCAAAGATAAATTGCAAGCATAGGCATAAAGCCTAGTTTATGTGCACTAAGGTATGAAGAGAACACAGATCTTTTTTGATGCTCTGATGCCGGTGGGATTCTTTGATGGAGGAAGAAATAATGTTGAACTATGGAAACAGGAAAACAAAATTGAAGAACCCAAAGTCTTAGAAACTGCATTCCCACCGAATCCCATCCCTCGTAATAATACCAGAGAAGAAATGAACATTTTGAAAAGCAAAATTAAAAAAATCAAAGCTAATCAAAAGTTGGAAGAACAAACAAAATGTCAAACCTCATACTCCCATTTTCACATTCAGCACTACTTTTCTTCTAAACCAAACACTAAAGAAAAATATGAGAAACAAGCAAACAGAACCCAGTCTCATTAACACTAACAATAACAATTGTTACAATTCAAACAGTAACAATTCTAATAACAATAACAATGAAAAAATAACAATAATAATCACAATGAAAAAGAAATAAACAAATTTGTAAAACAATCACCAAAGGAGTTTCAAATTTTGAATTTCAATTTTAATTGAGTCGGATAAGAGCAAAAATGATTGAAATTACCTGGAAATTGTCTCTTCGTTCTTCTTCAGGCCGTCCTTGTGAGCTTTCTCTTTGATCTACTGCAGTGCCGACATAAGGCCTTTGATATCACTGTCAAATTCCACCATATTTTCAATCTTAAAGAAGAAGAAGGAAGAGATTATAGAAAAACGAACTTGGAGAGGTTGACACCGAGATCAAGGTTGTTCGATTTGGCGAGATTGGGCTCAGTCTCTCGCTTCTCCTTCGTATGCGCTTTGGTGGTGGACATTGTTGTGAGGCTTTGGAGATTTTAGGTTTTGGTTTGGAGGTTGATGAAGCTTTTTAAGTCGCTGAATGAGAAGCTAATCGTATGAAGGACAAAAAGGGAATAAAAAAAGTTAAATTGTGGATCGGTAGGAAATTGAGTGGGCCAGCAAAGAGGGAACTAGGCCAAATTAGAAATCAACAAAACCACTAGAGCTGCAAAGGAAGCACAAGTGCAAATCTGGGTGTTAAAATCATTAACTTTATTATTTTCTATAATTTAGATTCTGGCAAAAAAAAAAAAAAGTGTTTGGATGTAAATTGGCCAAAAAAAAATGTTTTTAGATGTAAAAAAACACACAAAAAAAAATTGCTTATTTACACATTTGACCCTCGAAAGATAGACTTTTCACACTCTCCCAGAAAATTTGACACCAAATTTCAAATTTTGTTACAAAGAATGTCCTATTAGGCTATTTCGTTAAAGTCCCTCAACTCCTCTATTCAAAGATGATGATGTAGCGTCTACGTGTCCAATTTTCTTGGTGATTTGCTCCACGTTATTACTCACTAGACTGACAACCTATCACATCGAAAAAAAAGTTATTAACAATCCCTCTTAAAACTATAATATTTAAAAATACTTAAAACAAAATTAAGAATATAATTCAAGAAAAAAAATAAAAAACTATCACACCCACCGCACCCCACCCCACCGCACCACCCTTCACTCCCCTCCCAACTTCCTCACTACCAGCGGCCCCTCCCAACAACGACGACTACCCCTTCTTTATCTCTCTTTCTCTTTTTTCTCCTCCATTGAAGTATTACACTAAAATGGATCTTCTAAGTGAGTAATTGGAAGAGGCAAATGAACATGTAAAGGAGGATGGTAGAATATTTAAAATGATTTCATCTATCGATAAATACCAAAAAAACTTATGTATCAATTGAGGAAGAAAAAACTTTTTATCGATTAATAGCTACAAGCAACTCAATCAATCGAGAGGCATAAAACATGTTTTAATTGAGTGGTAAGTGTCAGAGAGTCTATTGATAAATTGGAAATGTAACAGCAACACTCGTCCTAAGGATCCCAAAAATATAATTCTTGTACTTTGAGCATCATACTTCCAAGTTCCTTAAAACAATTTAAAATGAATCACCACAAAAACCAACATCAATCATGAAAATTGAACCCACAAAGCTTTGAATACGAGCATGTATAACCTTTCGCAAAAACAGTGGGTACCCAATTTCATATCTTACATGATAATCGATCACTAAAGGACAACTACGCTTACCGAAATAAAAGCTCGGTCGTAGCGAGAGTAGCCATTAAATGGTAAGTACCTCGTAAGCTAGCCCCCAAACGAACAACTCCACTAGCTCGTTTGTACAAACCCCCCCCCCCCCCAGAGGTTTATGGGATCGAGCCCAATGTCAACAAAATATGACCCTTTACTCTCATATCATCTAATGTAAATCCTAATACAATAACCAAACAAAATGGCATACAAAGCTGATGCAATTTCGCATACAACAATATTTAATATCATACATACCCACAAAATAGCCCAATAGTCAGGGTGTGAGATTCCCCCTACTGGATATCCAAGGTTAACCTTTTGTAATGTCACTTCCACTTCACCAACATCCAAGATCATTTCTTTGGGTAAATGGAAATTCAAGTTCGACAATAACTTAGTCAAAAGTTAATTTGAGCAAAGTTTCGACGTGACCTTTCCTTTCGGTTATATCTCCTAAAACAATTTCAAAAATCAATCTAGTTAGATCGTGTTATTGTATTTCCAGGGTTTACCTAATGGTTTCATCTAAGTCCAAAATTTAGTTTAAGTCTAGAGGTTGACCAATTGAGCACCCATAACATGACCAAGTTAGGGCAAGAGGGCTGATGGAGCTCTAGTCCAATTACCCTTAAGTACTCAAGCTCATTTCTACCAGCCACACTTATTGGCGTGTGTCCTTTTAGGTTCAAATTAAACCGGTAGTGGTTTTAGGACACTTTCCTAAATTAACCTAATCCAAGTAACATTACTACTTTACGCTTGGGTCTCCACATTCCATGATTGACACCTAGCACCATGTCATGGCTATCAAGATTAACCAAAAGGGAGAAGAACCTATTCAGTCTTGATTGTAACACAATACAATCTCTCTATCATTCTATGTTTCAAATCATGGTTGAATATGGAATTCCGTCAACTCTAACATGATCCTTGAGGTTCAACACTTATGTATAGATTTCATTTGATCAAGGGAGCTTATTCCATGATCAAGTTCTATGGCCATAGATTCCTGAATCTAAACATATGTTGCCTCTTGAAACATCTTTCCTATTACCAGGAGTGACAGATCCTTTGTTGAACACACACATGTACCCACATGTCAGTGACTATATATACCCTATATGCACCTTTAACTATACTTTAGGAGCCTAGCCTTGTAATATTGTTAAAGCATAGTCATTGAGCGCACATAACAACAGTGGCGTCTCAAGTTTAGGGACCAATTGTTTTATCCAGACTTAACGAATTCTTGTTAATAGGTGAGTAATACTCCATGATAACGGGATCCCAAGTTTCAATACTTACCCGATCGCACCCACATGGACAACTACGTACTAATACCGAAACCAAATGTTAAGCCCTGTAGCGAGAGTATCCATACAACTAGTATGTACCCATAAGCTAGCCTTTCAATCAGACAAATCGACTAGCTCATCCATACACTAACCCTCCGGAGGTTTAGGGAATCGAAACCCAAGGTCATGCTCCAACATTGTCAACTACTTCTCTCATAAATGTGGACAATATATCCTTAGTGATTATGAGACTTATGCATTGTGAAAGAAAATGTTTTACAATGTTGGTCTTTTGATCAATCAATGCACTTTCATGCACTATAACATTAATCTATAGCCGAATAGTACTCTAACAATTTGAGATTAACTAGCTATTTCTCCATTTACATATTGATATGCTACAACTCTTACTTTATTCAGATTATCCAAGTCTTAAATAGTTGTGATATACAATACTCATCAATTTGTATCTCTATATCAACATCACATAATTTAATACGGAAATTTGATGTTTATCTCTATATCATCGGCCCTACCATAATTTTTCATTCATTCTTATAATTTAATAATATTAATTTTCACCTTTATTCATATAATATTACTGGGAAATTGTTCATTGATGGCTAATATTCCAACACTACCTAGCTAGAAGAAATACTAGATGAATTAGGAAATGACTCATTAATCAACTTGGAGTAGGAAATAGGTTGATGAGACAGAGAATACACCTTTGCTAGACTTTACTTGTTTATCAAGACGTTTATATAAGCATCATATTTATGCGTTTTTAGGATTGAAACTAAAAATAATTTTTAGTGTTGGATTGAAAGTCAATCAGTTTTAGCTGCCAAGCACTCGATCGACACCTTTGCCAATCGCTCAGCTCATTAAAAAGTAGGTCGGTTTATCACTGCATTCCATGTGTGACCCATGTACCCATCAAACTATTTATGCTTTTGAACTTGAAATAAAAAGAAAATTAATGTGAGTGTTTTTTTTTCTAACACATCTCAAAACAACAACAAAATTATTTCAATACGGAATCATTTACAAAAGAACTTGTTGATGCAAATTTTCGTAAGAGAGATGCAACAACTTAAGGAGGATGATCTGGTTGATTGGAAGCCTTGCTGGATGATGAAGTGTATGTTGACTCGAGATCTTCCTGCACGAAAACAAGATCAAAGGAGAAGGACCGGTGTGGTACCAGCCAAATACGCTCCGATGATGAAGTCAGTGATGTGTATTTGGAGGTGTTTGAATAAGAACAAGGAAGAACAAGTGATGAACTTGAGAGAATAAGGAAGAATAAGGTAAGATCTTCTGGGTTTATTCTCAGTAAGTTGTGTGTATTTTGATAGGTTTTTTTGTGAATGAAGTTACATATATCTCTTTTTGTGCACCTAGTTAGCTTATATATGTAAGGGAAGTTGTGAAGGATAAGTTATCTGCATGAGAGTGAATGGTTGAGAAGAGGCCACGCGTTTGGTTATGAATAGTAGCATGCACAGCTACCCACCTCCTTTACATTCAATGCTGCATTCAATGCAAGCTAGGATGGAAGATCAAGTGGGATGCCTTAATAGTCATGGCTGTGAGCTGGGATGTCTCATCTGTCAAAGAGCTATGTCAGAGATATTTGAGTAAGGCGGTTCGTCCTGACTCCAATCTTCTAGAATGATGGTGGGATCCGAGCCGAATCGATCATAGATATTGTATACGCAGGTATGAAACATATCCACGTTCAGATTAGGCATGAATGAACTGGTCCAGACGGGCTCGACGTACAATGTGACAGTCGCCACTCGACAATAGCCTGTTGTCTGAGAAGATGATCATTAGGAGTTGAGCCGAACCGAACTGAGACAACCAAGAAAAGATGAACACTCAATTTCTTGGAAAACCCTCAGATTGGGTCGGGTCGGATCGGATGTGGGGGATCCGCTGAGATGAACCGATCCGATTTGGCAATGAAAATGTTGCCGAGCTGAACCCATGTTTGACTCATTTGACCGTTGAAAAGTCAAAGCTTGAAGTTGGATCTGACCAGCCACGTGTCGGTCCGTGATAGGTTGTTAAATCCATGTGGATTTATTCACAAACAGAAGTTCCCCAACTTCCAATCCGAGCGGACCGTGATGGATTAGAACTTGAAAAAGTGATGGTCTTTGAAAAATAACATATGACTTGACTCGAGCCGAATCGATGTCCATGTGCAGATCTGGACAGGTCCGACTTTCCAATAATCCGAGTAGATGATGACATATAATTGGCCAAGATGTCTTGGGAAGATGCGAAGGGATAACAACCATGATTGTGTCTGCATGGAGGAACATAAATGTCACCTCATTTATGAGTATTTTAAACACATACAAGTGGCAAGATCTGGCATTTGAAGCGCCAAAAATGGATGGCTGAGATTGATTTTGCATGGGGGTATAAAAGGCATTGAACCTTCCCCTTCCCCATCACTTTCCATTTTTCAGAAAACCAAAGCTTCCCAACATCTCTCTCTCTCTCTCTCTCTCTCTCTGTGTTTTGAACAGCGGTTCGATTGCGATTCCGACCAAGTACGACCGTAGGCGAGACAGTTCCGAGTGTGTGAGGGGCAGAGAGTGTGGCTGGAGAAAAACCAGTAAGTGATTCTTCCCATTTTTGAGTTTTTGTTATTTTCGGGTTTTTCTTGGTGTGTTCTTTAGCATTCTTTAAAAAAACGCTTTTTGATCCAAGAAGCAAGAGAGATAAATTCGAAAAGTGTTTGTGATAATGTCGATAACCGACTTAAGTGGTCGGCTCAGCTCAGGAGAGGCATTCGAAGGTCATAGTGACGTCGAGCTGAGCCGAAGTCCCCCAAGGGGTGAGGCCGATTTGGACGAACTGTCCGAGGAGCTGGGTGAGATCGGCTAGGAATTAGAGCGGAACCTGGGTGAGGAACGTCGACCTTGGGGGGATGAAGAAAATCCCCAAGTAGGCGTGAGCTCGGATCGGGGGCATGAGGGAACAACTCATGAATCCGATCAAAAAGAAGATGAGGAGGATAATGAATGAGAAGATATTGATGCCGAGCTGAGCTTGAGTGCCTAATAAGGCTCACCTCAGGATTAGAAGAAAGGGATAGGGGTCACGATGCCTCGAGTTCGGCTCGGCATGTAAAGGGATGTCCGATTGACCTGAACTTTTATGAAGAGCTGGCATGGAAAGCCGACCAGATCCCCAATGAAATGACTTAATTTCATCTCGGGGATATGAAGAGAAGGTACGAGATCCTTGATTCGGTTTTGACAAGGTTGCCAAACAAGGGAGAGAAGCCGAGCTGACCCCCCAAGGGATGGATGACTATGTACCCAGAGATGTTTGAAAATTGGGTTCGGCTCCCCCTGCATCCATTTCTACAGGATTCGCTGGCGATGGAGACACGGCGCCGCACCAGCTCAATCCGAACGTGTATAGGATTATCTTGTATATGCATATCTTGTGGCACAAGGTACACAAGTGTGTACCAGATAAGGACTTAATGATCTGCTCATATTCGCTGAGGTCGAAGCAAAAGACCGAGCTTGGCTTCTACAATCTTCAGGTGTATTCGGGGCCGCTGTTCACTGGGAATCCCTCATCCTAGAAGACTTGGAAGAGGAGATACTTCTTCGTTTCTAAGGATTGAGAGTTCACCGATCCGAGCAGTCCCCCTCCGGCCCGAGTCCCTAGAGCCTTTAGGATTCCAAGTGGGCACTCAATGTCTAGGAGAGCCGATCCGGATTTGACTTGTGATTATTTGCTAATGGTGATGAGGATATTTTTTTTTTAAGCTAAGTCACTTTGTTTTCTTTTTGCAGCCAGCTGGGGCAAGTTTAAGCTTTGGGGCGAGCTCAGAGATCAGATCGCCGTGGTAAGAGAACAACCACCAGAGTATCTGTCCACGAAGTTCATGCTCGGCTCGACTCAGATCAGATCGAGTGGGATCTCTTGGTTTGCACCGAGGTGGAACCCCCGCAAGGAGAAAGAGATGAATCCTGCCGAGCTGGAAACCAAGTTGAGGAATAGGGCAGCAAAAAGTGCCTAGAAAAAAGCCGGGGCCAAGGCCCCTACCGAGCCAGTCCAGGTGCCTGCTCGGGCCATAGCCCAGATCGAACCCTCTATGCTGAGCTCGATTCGGCAGGTTAAGAAGAGGAAGGGCCCACAGGTTGAAGCCCGAACGGAGAAGAGGGCTCGGACTGAACAAGGGGGTTCCAGTGCCAATGCCTCCGGTTCGGCTCCAAAGAAGATGGTAGAGGTGGATCTTTCTATTGAGCCGTTCGTCACGGGCTTCAAGTGTGTGGTCACGCCGAAGATCATGGAGGGCCTCTGGGCCGGAAAGGAGGCACCGCGCTTTGGGAGCAAGGCCCTGAATGCGTCTCGACAGACCATGGTGGTAAGTACTCTGACTTTCAAGTTTTGAAGTTATCACCAGATCGGATTGAACTCATTGTTTTTTGTAGCTTTCGAGGCGGCACAGGCTGCGGTCGACGCCGAGGAAAAGATGAAGAGGCTCAGGGAGAGAAACTAGGAGCTAAGGGACAAGCTGGCCGAAGTCGAGCACCTGACCAGGGAAGAGCATGAGCGGTCAACCGATCTGCAAACTCAGCTGGCCAAGCGAGGGGATGAGATAGCTCGGCTCAGGAATGAGCTCTTGGTCTCCAAACAAAAGGTGATCTACCTTGGCATGTTTGCCGATAAGCTTCAGTGAGACGTCGAGGCGGCCAAGCAGAGGGCTGTTGCACCTCGGCGTTAGGCTCAGGCTCTGAGCGTGAAGGAACTGGGTGACGCCCAGTTCGAGGGGTATCAAGAGCTTGTGGGGGTGATTCGAGTGAAGAGGCTGGACTAGAATCTGTCCTTCTTAGCTGAGTCAAACTGCGAGGAGGACACCTAGGAGGGTCAGCAAGAGGAGCTTCCCGCTCTCCTTGATCGTCATGTTAGAACCGAAGCGGTCGTGTCTGCAACTGAGCTAACCCAGGAAAGTCCCTCCATCCCTGGAGATAAGATGCTCGAGATTCCTCCTGTCCCCGAAGCTGATCCCAACATGGAGATGCAGATCAGAGGTGTTGAAGTGGTGCAGCTCGGCGAAAGATCGTCTGAGAGATCTGCCGAGCCGACCTTGGAAGGGCCAGCTGAGAGATCTGTTTAAACTTTGTGTTTTTATTTATTTTTTGTTTTTTTCTCCCCGAGCCAATCACAATAAAATGTAATGATAATTCACAACTTGTTTTCATATCAGCCTGATGAGCATGATGAAAATAAGTAGAAATTATAAATCCCTGATGATCTCAGATGAGCTTGATATATCCATTGAGATATTAGAGATTTTGTTTTTGAGAAAAATATTTAAACTTACTTTCAGATCGGCTCGGTACGCACGATAAGAGTTTGAGTTCGAGGATATTTTCTTTAGAAATTTCATGTCGAACGTTAGAACTGTAGTAAGTCACTTCGGCTTGGACAAAGGTTTTTATAGACCTGATGAGTCTGTACTATGTCGAGCATCGGGCCGTATATGGCACGCTAGCTCGACACATGAGTTTATAGACCTGATAAATCTGTTAATTTGTTAGTTTTTGAAAGAAACACTTAGATCTTTCCTTTTTGTTGGGAGTGCATAGGGATAGAGTCCCCAGTGTTTACTTAAAAAAAAATTGAGAATTGATGGGTCAAAAAGGTATTTATCTTTCCATTGATTGGAAGAATGTTAGGTCGGACAGTCCCCGATCCTAACTACATTTACTGGTAGTAAATCTTGAGGTGTTCAGCATTCCAGCTATGCTTAAGAGGTTTCCCAACTAGAGTGGCTAAGTTGTAAGTGTCAGACTTGACTATATTTGTGATCCTGTAGGGTCCGATCCAATTAGGATCGAATGAGCTCTCTTTGATGGCTAAAGAGTTCTTCTTTATGACGAGGTCGCCCAGTCCGAAACTTCTTGGTTTGACCTTTTTTTTATAGTATTTGGCTACCTTCTATTGATAGGCAGCCCGACAGAAATTGGCATCGGTTCGCCTTTCCTTGATTATGTTCAGGCCATGAGCAGAAATTTGGGATACCTTGTATTCTTGAAACCCCATGAGCAGTGAACGGGTTTTCTAGAGATAGACCGTCATGCTTAGTTCTCGAGTTTCATATTCTCCCAATGTTTGATTGACGACAAGTTGGGAGTCGCTGAAGATGTTCAGTTTAGTTGCTCCGAGCTCATTTGCTAATCTGAGGCCCGCAATGAGTGTTTCATACTCTGCTTTATTGTTGGAGGTTCGAAATTTGAAGCGAAGAGCATACTCCATTATAACTTGTTATAAGGAGATTAAAACAAGTCTGGCCCTGCTTCCCATAGCGTTGAAAGATCCATCCACGTACAAGGTCTAAGTGAGAAGATCAGCTTAAGTACGACCACCATTCACGCTCGGCTGGATGATCTCATTCGATTCATTGCGGGAAGATGATCTCATTCGATTCGTTGGGCTCGAAGGTGACCAGTGCCCAATCCTTCAGTTGTTTTTTGGAAGTGCTAGGCTAACCCGCTTGGTTGACAGATTCGTGGGCATGGGTTGCATGTCTGATGTACTCTTTCTGGGACAGGTTCGAACTCCAAACAAAAGTTGGTCCCCCGCCGATCGATCCGATGGCAGCGTCCCAGATGTCGATAGTGTTAGTGGGCCTCTTCAGAGCGGCCTTTGATACTTTTGGACCGCCGGTTAGAAATTGATTGATTTGACCTGCCCGGGTAAGAGTCTTTATTCCGTCGCGAAGAGCATAGCAGTCACTCGTGACATGACCGTGATTGGAATGATATTTACAGAAGATGCCCTCATTAATCTGATCCAGAGGCGGACCTTTGATCTCCCTGGCAGTTGGAAGTTGATCTTTGATTTTGGAAAAAATTGTTTTTAGGCTGGCATTGAGAGTAGTGTATTCCGTGTGTTGGACATACTTAAGCCCCTTGCCCAAAAGTTGGCGTGGCTCCTCAATTCTAGCCTTTTTGGTCTGGACCTGAGGCTTAGGGCTTGCGACCTCTCCTTCCTTCTTTTTGACCAAGGTCGGCTTAGATTTTAGGGCCTCCACCTTGGGATCCCATTCTTCTGCTCGCGCCCACTTGGTGGCTTCGGCAGACAACTCATCGTAGGTAAAAGGAGAGTTCTTCATTAGATGAGAGCGAAGTCCCCTAGCGAGCAGACCTTGCATGTTGAAGCGGATCAGATAAATTTTAAGACTCTCTCCTTACTCTTGCTTGATTAACGATATATCGTTCAAGTTGTAAAGTCGTTCAGATACAACCCGATATCTCGTTAGGAAAGCCCTTCAGAGGTCGGAGAAAGAATCGATAGAGTTCGGCTGGAGGGTTCGAAACCAGCCCCGTGCCGATCTCTTCAAAGTTGAAGGGAAAATTTTGCACTTAGTGGCTTTAGACGCCTGACGGGCTTCCATGACGTATCTGAAGCTGTCGAGATGATCATATGGGTTTTTGGCCCTGTCGTACTGATCCATCTTAGGGGGTTTAGTGTCCCTAGAAACCTTAGCATTCATGATCCTGCTGGTATATGGGAGGGGGAGTTTTTCCCCGTGATCACTTCTGCTGAGGTACCCCCTGGAGATCTCGACCTAGCCGAGTCGATCATGGACACTCCGAATTTGGTTTTGGACCAAAGTTTGGACGAGGTTTTCCACGTTGGGTGTGGTCGGGTCAGGTGCAGTTTCTGCTGAGCACTCGGTTCGGTCACCGAGTCTCTCATTTACCGGCTGACGAGTGATCCTCTCAACTGCCGGACGCCGGTCAAACATGACCATGGTAGGTTCCAATCGATCCTCTATGGATCATCTTCCAGAGTGTGTTCTCAACATGGAAGGATCTGGGCTGATCTCGGCGATGTGATCGGTGACAGGGTCGAGCCTGCTCCTGGCTGGGACCCTAGGTTCAGTCGACCCAGTTGGATTAGCAGTCCCCAATCTAGATCGGATTAGAGGTCGCTGATCCGCGACTGGTTCGGATCGGTCTTCCCCCAAGGTTTCAAGAGAGCGTCTTCTGAAGGCCGCATGCTTTTACTGAAGGAGATGGTGGGCATTCAGGAACTCGAGTTGCTCGGCCAGGGACATACCCACGAAGCCCGGGAAGGTGCAGTCTATGCTTTGCCGAGCCGGGTGGTTGTCCACATCAGCCTGGGTGTTCTGCCAAAAAGGAGATGGTGAAAGAGCCTCATGATCGGTTCGGGTTTGTCTTGATCGGAAGCCTGATCTTCCACTAATGTCGAGCTGAGCACGATGACGTGCGAGCTCCTCAGCTTGTTTTGCCTATTTAGTAAGCAGCTCATTATTTTGCTTAAGAAGCGCATGCATTCTCAGCGGTGAAGTGTCGTTGGTTCTCCCTGAGGAGCTTGTGAGCAGCCTTGATCTTCAGGGGAGCCTTAGACTTAGCTACTTTAGCAAGATGTGCTCTTCTCGTTTTGTTAGGTGTCTCAGACTTATGTTGTTGATTATCCTGGGATCCTCCTAAAGAAGAGCTGCTGTCACGAAAGATGGTAGTCATGGCGTAAGGATTGCGATAGTAGTGATTTGTTGAGGGAAGAGCTTAAAACTCGTGATGATGAGCACAATGGTTAAAGATGATCTTTCCACAGACCGCGTCAATCTGTTGATGCAAATTTCCGTAAGAGAGATGCAACAACTTAAGGAGGATGATCTGGCTGATTGGAAGCCTTGCTGGATGATGAAGTGGATGTTGACTTGAGATCTTCCTGCACAAAAACAAGATCAAAGGAGAAGGACCGGTGTGGTACCAGCCAAATACGCTCTGATTATGAAGTCAGTGATGTGTATTTGGGGGTGTTTGAATAAGAACAATGAAGAACAAGTGATGAACTTAGGAGAATAAGGAAGAACAAGGTAAGATCTACTGGGTTTATTCTCAGCAAGTTGTGTGTATTTTGATAGGCTTTTTAGTGAATGAAGTTACATATATCTCTTTTTGTGCACCTAGTCAACTTATATAAGTAAGGGAAGTTGTGAAGGGTGAGTTGCCTGCATGAGAGTGAATGGTTGAAAAGAGGCCACGTGTTTGGTTATGAATAGTAGCATGCACAGCTACCCACCTCCTTTACATTCAATGCTGCATTCAATGCAAGGATGGAAGATTAAGTGGGATGCCCTAATAGTCATGGCTGTGAGTTGGGATGTCTCATCTGTCAAAGAGCTATGTCAGAGATATTCGAGTAAGGCAGTTCGTCCTGACTCCAATCTTCTAGAATGACGGTGGGATCCGAGCCGAACCGATCATAGATATTGTATATGCAGGTATGAAACATATCCACGTTAGGCAGAGAGAGAGAAAGAGAGAGAAAGAGAGAGAGAGAGAGAGAGAGAGAGAGAGAGAGAGAGAGAGAGAGAGAAAGAAAGAAAGAAAGAAAGAAAGAAAGAAAGAAAGAGAGAAAGAAGAGACAGTGAATTAGAGAAAAGGACAGATTGGGGAGGGAAGAAACTTGAGAAGGTTAGAGTTCAAAGTTAAACTCCATCCTTCTTAGTTTAGACTTTGCTTAAACGGTTGAACTAACATCTTTTAGTGTCTGTGGTTTTTCTTTTTACTATAGGAATTACAAGTTTTAGCCTCTTTTTAACTCCAAAGAATAGGAAGGAAAGTGAGCTCAAAGAACCATGGGTGTTCTTAGCAATTTTCTTTTTAAACTTTTATTTTTAAATTTTGTTTATACCTCTTTGTTTAATATTGTAAAACTAAAAGTAGGTCACATATAACCTTATTATAGCCATAGGAACATGATTTGAGGGTTGAAAACAAAAGAAAATGAAAAACAAAGAAAAATGAAAAATCTGGAAATTTTTCCAGAAAATTCGCGTTTTCGTATGGCCTTCTTTTGGGCCTTATAATTTGAGTTTTAACTGTCCTTTTTTCATGTTCTTTATATGGTTGTAAAAATGTGATGCAAAGCTTTAAAACGAGTATAAGTTTGCTTAATTTGGTGAAGCTTTGATAGGTTAAAAGTCAAGTAAAAAAGGAGATAAAAAAACTGGAATTTCTGAAAAATAGGGGCTGTTTTGAAGAGATGATGAACAATGACCAGCCAGCCGCCTCCACTCGCACCTCCAGCTCGTGATGGCGCGTGCGGCTGTTTTCGGCGACCGTTATCGCCTAATTTTCACCCTTTCAACTTTATTTTTAGATACGAGTCCATTGGTACAAGTTTCGCGTCAATCCGATACCTCTAAGTTAGAGTGTGAGTTACACTCTCCTTAAAAAGAGATTGAAATAAATTTAAATTTAATTAATTTATATCTAAACTATACTTTTTTAACTCTTTTAGACTCGAATACAAAGGAACGAACCAAGAAAAAACCCGTGTTCAAGAAATTAAGGTTGGGTCTCTATTTTCCCAATGATTGGACTATATTACAATTAATCTTTGTGTCATGTTGTGTGATTTATTTTTTTGTGATAATTTATTTTTATTACTTGTGATGGTATTTCTTTATTAAATGTATCAAGTTCATTATATTTGTGAATAAGCTTTTATTATTAATCTTGTGTGTGCACTATGAAATTTTCTAAGTTTGTGATATACTCAAATTGCATAAGGTTGAATTATCATTAATGTACAATTTAATTTCTCTACACATGCATTAACTGTACGTTTATCTGCACATGTATAATTATAAGTGCATAAGGAAAATGTGGTTATGGACAATGCTAATAAAATGATTAATTGAGACACCAAGAAGAGAAAGAGATGAACTTGGTAGTCTCGTGATTTATTAGAGACACCATGAAGAAAGGAAGATGTACCTGGTGATCTCATGATTTGTGAAAGAATTGTTAAAAAAAAGTGGAATTAATAATATTCAAAATATTTGGGCTTAAGTGGCGGACGGGTGTTGACTCATACATGGGACATTCGAGGCCACAGTGGAATGGATGCTCTGTATGGAACGTGTATGCCTGTTTGTCTTAGGTATGTGTCAACGGGAATAGTTAAGGAGTGAGTATACACATTTTTATTACATATAACTGTAATCATTATCTGTTTCTTTTCTTTTACTGCGACATTGATTAAATGTGATAATTGGCCATGAGAGATCACTATACCTTACTGAGCCTTAAAAGGTTACACCCTAATAGATCGTGCAGGTGACGAAAATATGGCCGATGATGTGGAATACCTAAGGAAAATTTAGAGAATTTGCTGAAGTATTATGTTTTGTTTGTTTATCAATAAATTGTAATATATAAAAATATGAACATATGGTATGGTATTCTTGGAACAATGGTTTGCTAAATAAAGTCCATTTTCATATTTATTTTACTTAGTTTTTTCAATTATTTTATTTTATTTTCTTTTCTTTTCTTTTCACGTCTTAATTTTAGAAATAATTTTATTAGTCTGCGATTATGACGTAAGTCACGCTTCACTCCGAAATATTATATTTTATTCAGGATTGTGGTGTGACAATCTTGAATGCGAATGTTTAACCTCCTAAGCCAAATAGAGTGAATAATCATGTGGAAAACATCATATCTCTTAGGAGGTCCATTCACCAAAAAGTTCCTTTGCACTTGTTTCACTCTAGCTCCTTTGCATTCTTACTCTATGAGATATCCCCATCAATACGTTCTTGATGTTCGGTATATTCTTGACATCCACTTGCACAGAAAATGACTTCCAATTCAAAACATCATTGAAAGGAAGAGCATACCCATCTGATATCAACACTGGCACGCACTCAGCATAGAGTGCTTCCACCACTCTAAGACTTGCCACTTCATATCCATTAGGGCACAACCGCACAAGCAAAACTTGCTCTTCTTCAACATTTGCTCATTGGACACTCCTTTAGGGCATTGTTCATACACTTGCACATCTTAGTCTTTGTCTTTCCATTCATTCAAAATGAGGTACCTGATGTGCCCATGTAGACGTCCTGCAAAGAAAGCTAGAATGGATCGGGTCGATGGGGATCAATGTGAGACCCTGTATTTTCCAGATAATTATTTTAAATGTTTTGAATATTTATTTTAAGGATTTTGAGATTTATTTGGAATAAAAAGGGTATTTAAATTTAAATTTTGTTTTAAATTGGGCTTGACCCAAAGTTGACTTTTAAAACTAATGGACTTTCGTCTTTGACTTTGGGTTCGTTGGAAAGGCTTCGAGTCCACGAGTTCGTAAACACGCGTCAATCAGAGCTACGGTTTGAAAGATATGAGCTTTTGAAACAAGTGGCAAACTTGTAATTTTTTACAAAAATGGTTTTAAAACCTCAAAAGTCAGTTCTCTCCTCATTTTTCTCTCTCTCTCTCTCTCTCTCTCTCTCTCTCTCTCTCTCTCTCTCTCTCCCTCCCTCCCGCGTCTGTCTCTTTCTCTCACCTTCGCCGATCTGCCACAGGCGCGTGGCGGCGCGTCCGGCGGTGGATGGGCTGGGTTTTTGGCCCACCAGCCTCGCCACCCTCCCCTCTCTCTCCCTGTGGCCTCCATTTTTCCGGCCGATCATCCACGACGAAGGAACGGCATAGAACAGCCGAGCCTCCCCTCGCTGCAATCTGCATTTTCCGGCCAAATTGCGGCGCCGGACCACCTGGGTTCTCTTCCCCAAGCCATGGCGAGTCTCCTAGTGGTTACCCCATGCTTCGATGGCCTCAAACGGCGGCGGATCGAAAATTGTTGTCCGATCGTCTTCTCTGGCCAGTTTCGACGAGAATTGGTCGTCGACCCAGCCACGACCACTGTAGCTCCGCCTTGTGTGGCGGCGATTTTGGTGGTTTTTCTCGGTCGTTCTACCTCTTCAGAAACTCCAAGAGTCTTTTCAAAGGTACGCGGGCGCGGGAAATCTCATTTCTGATACCGTCATGCTGCCGAATTTGTTATCCGAGCGTGTTGCCGTCCAAGGGCTTTGTAGTCTTTTCACGCGGTTAAACGGTGAGTGAAACTTATCTAGTTATATTATTGAGTACCATAGATGAATTGTCTGTGTTACGTGATTATTGATTTATGTTAGAAGAGGCTAAGTGTATGATTTGAGATCATAAGAACGTAGTGACGAGGATTTGAGACTAAAGGATTAATTGGGAATTTTAGAGATGCTATGACGATAATTACTGAATTAGAGAAGAAATGTTTATTGTCGAGGTAATGATGAGGATTAGGCAATTATTATGCAGAACGATCAATTAATTATTGAGGAAGTATTGGTATGATTTGAGTGGCAAACAAGTGAGGGGTCGTGAATAAGAATCAACTTGGGAAAGGATTCGGCTTAGTTCGGAGTAAACAGTGGGTGGACCTTGATTTTAATAATTTGTGTTTGCTATGTGCATGCTTGTGGAAATGGCGTGTTTTAAATTCAATTCGTTTATGAGCGGATTTATTTTATCTGGCATGATTATCGAAATGATTATTTATTTTGGGATGTGGAAATGTTGGGGTTTGAAAATGCAAGTACTGATCGGACGAGCCTGCTCGTGCGGAAGGGTCATCCGTACAAGATTGTGGCCAGGATTTGAGCCTGCCTGTGCGTAGGATTGTGGCTATGACATTGTCTACAGTACGGGTACAAGTATGGTGTGAGTTTTAAGTATAAGAGTTTTGAGATATCAGTTTATAAAAATAATTTCAGTTCGTATTTGCCATTTCTCAGCTTGGAAAGTTTTATTGTTTTTTTTTTTTTTCAGTATATCGAGATGATTTTCGAAAATGGATTAGTGAAAAGGTTTTAAAGCTGGGGGATTTCAAAGAGCGATGTGAGTGAAATTAGGGGGATTTCAAAGAGTGACGTGAGTGAAATTAGTTAGTTTGATTGATGCTTGATTTCTTGTGTGCATTTGTTTGCTAGGATTTGGTAAAGTCTAGACTTGAATCTTGAGGATGAAATTGATGGTGATTACACATTGAGGTTATTATTTAAGACGAGAATGAATTGAGGTTGAGGTTAATAGTTGACGACTAAGCTTTTGATTTGTGGAATGATTATTATTCTTATTGGTGGGATTTGATGTGAATTTGAGGAATTATATTTTATATTGATGGTTGTGGATGATTGGTGATGAAATTATTATGTGATTGAATATTTATGGATATTATTGTGGATTATTATCAAGTAAGGAAATTGAGGATATTGTTGAGGATAATTATTATTAAGTCATTTCACTCATACGAGCTCTAGTGAGCTTATCGGGTTGTTTGTTTGAATGACCCGGTGTACCATGGATATGGTGCAGTGTGGTTGTTAGTGTTTTGCAGGTTTAGCAGGCTGAGGAGGCAGTGAGGAGAAGTCGAGGCAGCGGGACCCATTTTAATTTGATTTAACCGATTTTATACAGTGAATTTTACATAAATGTTTTGGGCTCACACTTTGATTTATTTAACGTATTTATTTATTATATTAAGTGCATAACTCATTCTTTGAAAAAGGGTTTAAATGACAAGGTTTACAGAATGTTTATGGGCCCGAGGTTCGGGGCGTTACAACCAACCCCTGAGATCCGACATTTCCCCAGTTGGAAGATTAATTTCTAGAAATGACGCATCTTTAGATGGATTGAATCCTTCGGAAGTATTGGCATTGCACAAAACTCTAATGGACTTGTAGAAGAAATGGGGGACAAACGAAGATGTAGTTGGTCCCTGTAAAATTAATCAACCCATTGATCAGTATATTTCAAGGTGTTGATTACTTAATGTATTTATCTTGTAATAACAAAATAAAATATAAAAAATATAAAAAATCTCCTTAAATTATGTCCATAAGTCTTAGATGAAATTGAAATGGTATTGGATGAGTGGGAAGGGCAATAGCCATTGAGCCCACTATGCATGAAAGACAATATGAAATAGACAGGAAATGAATAAAGGAATCGCATGTTGCAACTTGCAACCAATATAACTCATAAGTAGACTTGGCAAACAGGTCGTGTTTTGTGGGCTCGGGTCAAACCTGACACGAGCCGTTAAGCTTAACGGGTCAACACGACAAGACCCGCTAAGCTACGGGTGACAAAAACACAAACACGAACATGACCCGAATATAAACGGGTGAACATGACACGACATGTTCTACCCGTTAAAAAAAAAAACACTTCCTAGCTCCACTCCCTCAACCCCAAGCTCTTTCTAACCCATGCCTACTCCCAGTCTCAGAGACTCCTCTGCCTCCCTTCCCGTCGAGATTTTGAAGTGCGATTGGCTGCTCAAGCCCCTCCTGCTGGAACCAATAAACTCTTTTCATTTATATCATAATCAATAAGTAGTAAGCTTTCTTAATAATTAGTAAGACAAAAAAGTTGTAGAAGACAATTTAAAACCTCATTCACCGACAACACAAACACCTCCCAATTCAACCAGAAACCCAATCCAAATCAATGAAATCACATTACATCAAATTACAATAAAAAAATAAAAGCCCACAAAACCCATTTAACTAAACTCCAAACATGAAATATATTCATAAGAAAAAGTGAAAAACAAAATACAAAGCAAACCCAATTTATTTAAAACAAAACCAAAAAAGAAAAAATTGATCAAAAGAGAATGATCAGTACCCTTCGATGGTTGGGCTGATTATCATTGGCTGAGAGCTTATTATTATTGACAGCGAAAGAGTTGTCAAAATTGGGATCTCATCAGCGAAGTTGTAGAGGAGGAGGAAGTGGCACGAGGAGAAAGAGGAGAAGGAGGCCAGCTCGAGTGTGGTGGTCTTTGTTGAAGATATTTTGAAGGCTAAAGAATAATATATGATTGTTGAACAAAAAACGTTGACTGAAAGACTTCAACATTTTCCTTAATTAACTAAAAGAAAGTGCACAACTTAAATATATATAAAAAAAAAAAAAACTGAGCTTGGTCTGCAAGTAGCACTAACACCACTTAGCAGATTTTGTGGAACAACCCACGACACAACAACCTGAAAGCAAACATGGTTAACAACCTAACATGACTCCTACAAATTAGGAATTCTCCTATAGACTAGGTCTGCCTTGCACTTAACTACAGCCCACAATGTTTATTGAAAATGAACAACATAATTAAACATAAATCTTAACACCCTCTCTTAAACTGATTTATATAGAAAACAATTTAGGATTGAACTTCATCTTCATTCTTGTGTGAGTACCCTCCCTTGAACTACGTTCTGCGATGAACAAATTCTAAGCAAGCTTCTGAGTTTTAAAAACACTGGGTGTTTGAGAGGTTTAGTTAGGATATCAGCAACTTGAACTTCACTCCTACAAAACTCTAACTCAATCACACCATCTGTGCAAAGATTACGCAAGAAATGATAGCGAACATCTATGTGTTTGCTTCTTCCATGCATAACTGGATTCCTCGAAAGCTTTATAGCTGAGACATTGTCACAAAATATGATTGTAGAACCTTGCTACTGATGATCAAGAACTTCAAGCAGTCGTCTTAGCCAAATAGCTTGACAGGCACACGAAGCAGTTGCTACAAACTCAGCTTCAGTTGTTGAAAGTGTCACAATTTGCTGTTTTTTGGATGACCACGAAATGGCACCTGAACTCATCAAAAATACATTTCCGGAAGTACTCTTTCGATCATCAATATTCCCTGCATAATCACTGTCAGTAAAACCAAAAAACTTGTTTTTTTACTCCTTTTATAAAGAATGTCATAATCAAATGTGCCCTTCAAATATCGAAAGATTCTTTTGGCTGCCTAAAGATGCATAATGTCAGGCCTTGTTGAAGTCAGATACATCAGACTTCCAACTATGTGCTTGAAATAAGTGCTGTCAACTTTCTTGCCCTCAAAATCTTTACACATCTTCAATCCTGTTTCTGCTGGTGTCCCAACTGGGTTGCAATTCAGCATCTAAAATTTTTCCAACACTTCCTGAACATATTTCTTCTGACAAATAAAAATTCCAGCTTCTGATTGTACTACTTTTATGCCAAGATAGTAGTGCATCAGTCCTAAATCACTCATATCAAATTCTTTCATCATAGACTTCTTAAAGTCATCAAACATATCAACATCACTTCCAGTATAAATCAGATCATCAACATAAAGACACACGATGAGTATTTTACCTTCATTACCAACCTTAACATACAAAGTATGTTCATATGGACACTTTTGGAAGCCTTGTTTGACAAAGTATGCATTTATGCGGCTGTACCAAGCTCGTGGTGCTTGTTTCAGCCCATAGAGTGCCTTTTTCAATCTAAGAACCTTTTTCTCCTTGTCTTTCTTCACAAATCCTGGAAGTTGATCTACAAACACCTGTTCTTGCAACTCACCATGTAGAAAGGCAGATTTCACATCTAATTGAAAAATAGGCCATGAGTTTTGTGCAGCTAAAGAGATTACCAAACAAATTGTGTCTTGCCTTGCAACTGGGGTAAACACCTCTTTGTAGTCAACACCATATTTTTGCTTGTATCCCTTTGCTACTAAACGAGCCTTGTGCTTGTCAACCTCGCCTTTCTCATTCAGTTTGGTTTTAAAAACCCACTTCATGCCAATAGTCTTCTGACCTTTAGGTAAATCAGTCAACTCCCATGTATTATTCTTTTCAATGGATTTGATTTCAGCATCCATTGCGTCTTGCCATTTTGTGTCTTCAACTGCTTCCTCAAATGTGAGAGGAGTAGAATCTGCAAAGCAAAATGTGTAGTGGTATCATCATCAGAGAGTTCATCTCCACTTACTTAATTAATCATCCAAGCTGGTCTTTTTCTTAGACGTTGATTTTGAGGTGGCTGATCATTTGCATGTGGGGTTTTGTCAGGAGATTGCTGCTGCATTTCAATTCCATCATCGTCGTCTGCTGCATCAAAGTTAGCTGGAGTTTGTTGCTGCTGCTGCTGCTTGCCTTTTCCGGACCAGTTCCACATATTTTCTTCATTAAAAACCACATCTCTACTGGTAATTACCTTCTCAGTAGTTGGGTTGAATAATTTGTAAGCTTTGGAGTGTTCACTACCTCCAAGAAAGACATACTTCAAACCCTTGTCATCGAGCTTTTTCCTCTTTTCATCTGGAATGTGTGCATATGCTATGCACCCAAACACTTTGAAGTGATCCACTGCTGGTTTTCTTCCACTCCAGGCTTCTTCAGGCGTCATGTTTCTAACAGAAAAAGTAGGGCTTCTGTTCAAAACATGTATTGCCCACAAAACAGCTTCAAGCCAGAACTTCTTTGGGACGCTTCCTTTGACTAGTAAGCTTCTAACCATGTTGAGAATGGTTTGATTCTTCCTGTCGGATACACCGTTCTGCTGAGGTGTATACGCAGCAGTGAATTGTTTTTTGATCCCTTGTTCATTACAAAAGGCTTCAAACTCTTTAGAGCAATACTCTCCACCACGGTCAGTTCAAAGGGTTTTAATTCTTCTTTCAGTTTCATTCTCAACAAGTGCCTTGAAACTTTTAAATGCATTAAAGGCTTCTGATTTTTCCTGCAAAAAAAAAAAAACACCCATGCCTTTCGACTAAAGTCATCGATAAACGAAACAAAGTATTTATTTTTACCATTTGAGATTGGATTAATTGGTCCACATATGTCTAAGTGTATGAGATCTAGCAGATTATGAGCTCTCCAGGCTTTTTCTTTTTGGAATTGATCTCGGTGTTTGTTGATGCTAAAAAATGGTAAAGCAGTCAACGTCGAGTCAAACCACGTAGGCCCGTTGACCCACCACTGAGTGGATGACACGTCGAAGTGGGGCAGGAACGGGTAGCTGGGTCCGACTGGTGAGTAATAAGAGAGAATGATATCCAAAGCACCCTGCGCAAGTACACAAAAGTGAGCGGCAAGGACACCGGTGTGGTGCCGGCCAAAGCTCCTCCGACGCTCAAGTCAGTGTTCAGAGAGATCTGAGAGCAGAGTGAGTGAATAGTATAATATTGATTGAATCCCCTTTTGTGACAAGAAGGTACCTCTTTTATAGTACCTTTGGAAGAGTGTCAACCAATCCAGTGACGACACGTGTCCTTTGTGGTGACTTGCACTGTAGGAGCGCCACGTGGCACCGGTCTCGTGGATCCGAGTGAGTTGACACGGGTCGGGGGCCCGGGAGGCTTGAGCTTGGGAGACCGGAGCCTAAGAGGCCGGGGCCCAGGGGGCCGGAGCCTATGAGGCCGGAGCTTAGAAGGTCGTGGCCTAGGAGGCCGGAGCCTAGTAGATCATGGGCTAGGAGCCCAGGAAGGGCTTAGTCTTTTGGGTCTAGGCCCAAACAGCATGGTGTTAGGCCTTGTGTGACTTGTCGTTATGCCCAGACGATTAATCATACGAACAGAAGTCCCCCAAGCTTCCGAGCAAAAGATACTTCTTGGTTGGGAACTTTGCACACAAAAAAGTCCGAGCAGAACGACAAGTAACCACATACTTGTTCCTGCTTAAGCTATTGTCTAGAAGTCCCCCAAGTTCCCTAGCAAGAAAAGCTGTACTGTAGGAAAGCTTGGGGGTTACATATGAAAGATCCTTTTTTTTTTTTTTTTGTTGAATTTCTGATCACCCTGTATTCCGAGTAGTAGACGCTTCGTGGAATCCCAGTGAATCTCGTCCGATTTTAATGGTAGGATGTCGCCCTTTGTAAATAAGAATCTTGCATAAAATGGTAGAGCCCTGATATATAAAGATGCCACACCCTCATCTCTTTTTTTTTTGTTTTTGTGTTGTGTGACTACTTTAGGAGAGAGAGTGCTGCCGGTTTTTTTTTTTTAAAGACAGGAGAGAGACCAAATATCAAGCTCGGCTGTGTTTGGAAACAACGATGAAGCAAAGGGGCTCGGGTCGGGGGGAGAGCTGCTCGGGTCGGCGACGCGGAGCAGAGGTGGCCGGATTTGCGCGAGGCGGGTAGCGCTGATCGGGTCGGAAGTGCTGTGCATTTGGCTCGGATTGGATCGTGATCGGGCCGGATATCTTGCGCGAGGCAGAGGTTGGACTGGAGCTGTTTGTTGGTGGCGGCTCGGAAAGCGATCGAGAGAAAGAGAGAGAGAGAGAGAGAGAGAGAGAGAGAGAGAGAGAGAGAGAGAGAGAGAGAGAAAGAGAGCTCGGGCGGCTCGGATCGGCGGGGTTCTGCTCGGGGCTGAGTTCAGATCGGCGCGGATCTGCTCGGGTGAGAGAGAGCTCGGTGAGCGGGTCGGTCTTTGCAGCTGCTGGGAGGGTGCGGGGGTTGAGCCCGCAGTGGGCGGTCGAGCTGGGCTCGGGCCGGAGGCGAAGGGGCTGTGGTGCGCTGGGGGTCTGTGCTTGGCGCGGGTGGCGCGGGCTGCTTGGGTCGCAGGTAGCAGGTTGGGCCTGAGGTGGTGCACGGGCTGGGCTCAGTTCTGGGTGGAGGCTCGGTGCAGGGGGCTCGGGTGCTCGGATTGGGTGCTCCGATCACGCAGGGGGCAGCTCGAGTTGTGTAGGAGGGGCCGGATCAGACTTGTGGTGCGCGGGAAGCGGCGTGAGTCAGCGCAGCAGGGCTGGTTGCACGGTGGGCAGCGCGGCTAGGAAGCCTGAGTGGGTTCCCGGGGCGGAAGCCTGGGATCGGGCTAGGGCTGGCGGTGCACGGGGTGAAAGCTCGGAGGGAGCTGGTGTCAGCAGCGCGGAAGCCTGGGTGGGTGCGCGGCGCGGAAGCTTAGGTAGTGCACGGGGCGGAAGCCTTAGTGGGTGTGCGGGGCGGAAGCCTAAGTGGGTGTGCGGCGCGGAAGCCTGGGTGGTGAGCAGGGCGAAAGCCTGGGCTCGAGCCGGGGCTGGCGGTGCGCAGGGCGGAAGCTCGGAGGGAGCTGGTGTCGGCGGCGCGGAAGCCTGGGTGGATGCGTGGGGCGGAAGCTTGAGTGGGTGCGCGGCGCGGAAGCCTGGGTGGGTACGCGGCGAGGAAGCCTGAATGGGTGTGCGGGGCGGAAGCCTGGGCTCGGGCCGGGGCTGGCGGTGCACGGGGCGAAAGCTCGGAGGGAGCTGGTGTCAGCAGCGCGGAAGCCTGAGTGGGTGTGCGGCGCGGAAGCCTGGGTGGTGAGCAGGGCGAAAGCCTGGGCTTGAGCCGGGGCTGGCGGTGCGCGGGGCGGAAGCTCGGAAGCTCGGAAGCTCGGAAGCTAGGAAGCTAGGAAGGTTTTTGCACCTCAACTGAGGGTAGAGAATTCAATGGGGAAAAGTTGTAACTTTCCCACAGACGGCGCCAAACTGTTGATGCTCAAAAATGGTAAAGCAGTCAACGTCGAGTCAAACCACGTAGGTCCGTTAACCCACCACTGAGTGGATGACACGTCGAAGTAGGGCAGGAACGGGTAGCTGGGTCCGACTGGTGAGTAATGAGAGGGGGTTACATCGGAAAAGTTGTAAGCAAGTACACAAAAGTGAGCGGGAAGGACACCGGTGTGGTGCCGGCCAAAGCTCCTCCGACGCTCAAGTCAGTGTTCAGAGAGATCTGAGAGCAGAGTGAGTGAATAGTATAATATTGATTGAATCCCCTTTTGTGACAAGAAGGTACCTCTTTTATAGTACCTTTGGAAGAGTGTCAACCAATCCGGTGACGACACGTGTCCTTTGTGGTGACTTGCACTGTAGGAGCGCCACGTGGCACCGGTCTCGTGGATCCGAGTGAGTTGACACGGGTCGGGGGCCCGGGAGGCTTGAGCTTGGGAGGCCGGAGCTTAGAAGGTCGTGGCCTAGGAGGCCGGAGCCTAGTAGATCATGGGCTAGGAGCCCAGGAAGGGCTTAGTCTTTTGGGTCTAGGCCCAAACAGCATGGTGTTAGGCCTTGTGTGACTTGTCGTTATGCCCTGACGATTAATCATACGAACAGTGTTGCTTGCTTACAACACAGTCTTCACAAACTTCGGATAGAGGTGAGATCATAGGAAGACTTGTCACTATTTGTTTTTGATAAAGTGTCCTCAAACTGTTGAAATTCAAGTGACCATAGCGGAGGTGCCAAAGCCATGATCGATCATCTTCCTTAGCCATCAAACAGGCTTGGACAGTCTTGATCTTCAGTGGAAACAATCTGGTTGATGTCATTTGAAAAATGGCAATTGCACCTCTTGCTGGATCATATATTTCACATGCACCTTTTGAATTGTGATAACATAACCTTTATCTGGCAATTGACCAGCACTCAACATATTAGTCTTTAAATCAGGAACATAAAAGACATTTGAAATTGTTTCAACAAAATCATTCTTAGTCACGATCTGAATATCGCCTTTTCCAATCACATTCACAGTAGAACAATCCCCAAAACTTATACTAGTACGAAAATCTTCATTTAAAAAAGAGAAAGCAGTCTTATTACCACTCATATGATTGCTGCATCCTGTGTTGACGTACCATACATCAGGTTCAGGTTTCTCCTTGGCATGTAAGACCATTAAAAGTGTCTCTATTCTTCCCTTTTCTCAGCAAAGTTTGACTTCTCTCCCTTTTTGTTTTCTTTAGGCATCTTTGTATAGCATTCACTGCGATAATGCTCAAAATTGCCACACCTGTAGCACTCAATCTTGGACTTGTCAACTTTGCCACATCTGTAGAAAAGTTTGAAGATATTTTGAAGGCTAAAGAATAATATCTGATTGTTGAACAAAAAACGTTGACTGAAAGACTTCAACCTTTTCCTTTATTATGGGAGTGATTATCATCATTTCTCTTGTAATTCTGATAGTGTCTGCTTCCATCTCTGATGCCTCAACTACCTCTTCCTCTTCCTCTTCCTCTACCTCTACCTCGACCTCTTCCTCTTGAACTTGAGGATTCAGCGAAAGTAGAAGCTTTCAAAGCTTGTTCTTCTGAGATGCCAGAGGTGCCACGAGTAATTTTTTGTTCATGGACCAGTAAGGAGCTTTGCAGCTCATCAATTGACATTTCATCAGTATCATGGGATTCTTCAATAGAGCACACGACATAGTCGAATTTTGGTGCCAAAGATCTCAGAATCTTCTCAACAACGGCACTATCTTGAATTTTATCACCATGGATTCTCATTTTGTTTGCAATCCCCATAACTCTGCCAAAATAATCAGTAACTGATTCTCCATTGTTCATTTGAAGAGTCTCAAAATCCTTTCTCAAGGATTGAAGCTGTTGACGCTTCACTCTTGCTGAACCCTGGTATTTTTTTTTTCATTGAGTCCCAGATTTGCTTGGAAGTGTCCTTTTGGAGAATGGTCTCCAGAATTGCATGATCGATCGCCTGGAACAAGTAATTCTTCACCTTCATATCTTTCAGCCTCTGATCATCAAATCTCCTTTGTTGTTGTTGCGTCAGTGGCAGTGGTGCTCCTTCTTCTGGTACTTCAAATCTTGTTTCCACAAGATCCCAATACTCTTTGTACCTTAGGAAATTCTCCATCAACATGCTCCAATGGTCATAGTGTCCATCAAAGCGTGGTATGGCTTGCTGGACAAAATTCTCTGCTGATTTGTCAGTCGCCATGGATACTTGCTACTGCAAGAACAAAAGCTGCTGCTTCTTAGTGGAATTTTTTTAACTCAGGCCCAGTGGGGGCTCTGATACCAACTGTTGAAGATATTTTGAAGGCTAAAGAATAATGTCTGATTGTTGAACAAAAAATGTTGACTGAAAGACTTTAACCTTTTCCTTAATTAACTAAAAGAAAGTTCACAACTTAAATAAAAAAAAAAAAAAAAAAAAAAAAAAAAAAAAAAAAAAAAAACAGAGCTTGGTCTGCAAGTAGCACTAACACCACTTAGCAGATTTTGTGGAATAACCCACGACACAACAACTTGAAAGCAAACATGGTTAACAACCTAACCATGACTCCTACAAATTAGGAATTCTCCTATAGACTAGGTCTGCCCTGCACCTAACTACAGCCCACAATGTTTATTGAAAATGAACAACATAATTAAATATAAATCTTAACAATCTTGCCATCATTAACCGCTGGACGATTGTGGATCGAGGGAGAGAGAGCTCGGGAAGAGAGAGAAAAAATAGAAGAGAGGAAGGGGCGCGGGTTGTGAGAAAAAAAATTTATAAAGGTTGGGGTAGGTTAGGTCTTTTAGTTAGAATGACACAAATGCCCTTCTCTTAACGAGTCAAACGGGTTACCCGTGAATTGACTCGACTCAACCCGTTATTTTAACAGGTCACTAACGGGTGACACTGATATCAACCCGGCCCGATAACCTCGAACCTGAATTTGTAAATTTGTGTGTCGTGTCGTGTCATGTTAATGGGTTGTATGTGTTTTTGCCAGGTCTACTCATAAGTATGCCAAAATTGTAATATACTTCGAATAAATAATTGCAAGAGGACAGATAAAGCTTAAAAATCATGAAAAACATAAATGATAATTATGATATTTTTTCAGAAAAAGGAACAAATAATTGAGGCACGAATGATGTTGGACAATTAAGACATTGCATTTTCTTGGGAAGATGTTAATAAATATCTGTACGACTTCAACTCATATCTATTTTAAGTAAATGCATAGAATAAACGTGTGGGAGAATGGAGATTACAAAATATGAGTAAAGAAGTTTGGGTGAGATCGTGAAAGGAATTGAATGTAATGTTTTGCGTGTTTCCAATTTAACACCTGAAAATTAACAAAAAGGCAAGTGAAATTGACACCACAAAAACTCAAAAATAGAATGTATAAGATTAATGGTAGGGCAATTAACATTTGAGCCCATTTTTTCTTACCACAAAAACGTGGTGGTGAGCATTATCACCATCATGAATGAGTGACATGTGTCCCGCCATTAAATAGTAATGCTCATCATGTTGAACAAAAATAAATCCTTAACATTTTTAGACATAAACCATATTACACTTCACTTTATGTTGACACATTATCTACTACTATGGTACTACCTACTATATATATATATAATGTGGTTTATTAATATTGTCCAAAAATGTGATCTCTTTAGTAAATTTTGGTTTACGTTTTAGCCTGACAAATATATTTTTTTTATGAAATATAATACAAATATTATTTGACATATAAATAATTTAACAATTTACAAATTTATACTATAATTTGAAAAAATAAATTCGTCTCCATTAAAAAATTTAAAAAATATTGCAACTAAGAGAAATAAAAAATATCTTGTAACAAAAAAAAAAGTTAAAAATATGTTTGTGTACGTGTGCCTACCATAGAATTATTCTCTTAATATTCAAAGCGAGTTGTAAAGATGGTTATTAAATTATGAAGTTCAATCAACAATAATTTTCAAATTTCTGAGGCACCATTATATATTCAATTTAACACATCTTTGTAAGTTTTGGCCATAAGTATTAAATAAAAACATTTCAATATTCTGAAAATTGGATATATTAATTAAGGACTTATGGTAAGCTTTAATTAGTTATAACCAGCCCCTAAATTAGCAAGCTGAAAAGCAAGCATATGCATCCAGCTGCCTTGTAATATATGAAGTTTTTCATTGGATTCTTGAGTTGCCTATTTATCAAGAAGAAAATATACAGTTGTCTCTAAGCCACAAAAAAAGTGGTCCTTTTTTTTTTTTGGTAAAAAAAAAACAAGTGGTCCTATTCCTATATACAATTTCAAAAGAGCTACGAGTTGTCAGGACTCAAGATGTGGTGTAACTGTGTAAGTATGTTTGGGGCTGGGGGCACGTTTTTCAGACTCTCATATTGCACATTTGCACCTTTATCTTTAACTTCACCATTTGGAAGAGCTACAACATAGAGTTTTATCTAAAAAAGGCTTACGTGTAATTTATGGAGATATTTTACTTAGTAAACCCAATTATGAATCGTGAGTCAATTGATGTGAAACAATTGTAATATTTGATCCACAATTTCTAGCAGGCATGTGCAATAGATATAGCAAGCTACAGAGATATACACTCACAATTTTCTACTAATTTTTCTTTTTTTAAGGCATATATACTTTGTGTTTATTATCAAATTTGGATTCTAAATGATACCTCAGTATTTCATTGATTCATACATGATTCATTCTAAAAATTATTTATTTTATAACAAGTAAAATTTTGACAAGTATAATATCCCGTCTTTTGAAATTCAAATCTCCATATGTGATAATTTGAAGTTATTAGAATTGCATAGTACCCAATCATGACATGAAAGCATGGTGTCACGGTCCACACTTAGAGTTGTGCTTCCGTGACATTAATATGAAGTATGGAGGGTCAAATGGCAAGAGAATGGCATTCGTTTGGCGAAGAGTGGCCGGTTGCACGCGTAGAAGGGTAATTTCTTAATTTGGCTGTTTCGGGGTCTTCCAGTTGGAATTTGGAAATTAAATCTAAAAATACTGAAAAATCCAGGAGGTCGAAACGAGTCCAACGCAACTGACGGTTCGTCATTCGGAGTTCGGATGAATTAATTATGGTCAATTATGACTCATCGCGCAAGTTGATGTTTTCTCCTACTTTGTGAAGAAAGTCATAAAATGCTCTTTAGGGGGAGACATGGTGTCAGGCTCTCCACCACCCCCGACGCCCGCACCCATGGGGCGTTAAGCGAGCTGCTCTAGGAACCTTTGGGGACCTAGGGGGCGGGCACATGACTTCCGGAGGGCAGTCATGTGTCTCCGTGGGACATGAGGTCCCACGGACAGTACAAGCGAGCGGGAGTGCTTGTATTGCGCTGGGCACGCGCACACGAGGCTACAAGGAGAATTCCTTCATGCTGCGCCATATGCACATCACGCCCATTACATGTGAACTCCCAGAGACTCCATGGTGCACACTGGCCATGTAGTACTCAACGAGGGCATCAGCTTGGGTTCAGCCATGCACAATAGATGATGCTAGCAGGCACGGGAGGAGCGACCCTGTGCCAACGAGAGAAAGCTAATGTGGGGCATCAGAGAAGAGTTGCTCACTCGGGTGGCATGCTAGCAAGTTGGCTTGCATGTTCAACTCGAGAAAAGGACTATGGGCGTGAGTTAGCCCTTAGTGCCATGACGGTCGAGATGTGGAAACAAAGTAAGACCCAACATGTGAGAATGGAATGCCGACGTCATAAGAACCTATCGATCGGGCGAGTGTCTTGGCTGAGAACCTAGACACAAGGAAGCAATCGTATAGTCGCTACGAGCGAGACTCGAGACGAGTAGTTCTTGTTGGCAAACCTCAATAAGGTAACGAATGGGTCTAAATCTTAAGAAGAGCAATGAGAAAGGATGGATGGCCTTGATTCAGAGGAATTTTGGCGCCGCACGGGCAAATTCTGCTGCGTAAAAAGTAGGCCGGTGACAGTTGGTATCAGAGCCTGGTTGGTCAAGAGTGGCCAAGTCGGGGACGACGCTAACTTGAATGGTGCTGACAGACGGAGATGTCGAATGGAGCAACATCTTTAGTGAAAGAGAACCCCAAAGCCAAAGAGTGAGACAAAGAGAAGCCCACAGAGGGCAAGTTGAAACCAATGGATGGCCTATAGAGACGCAGCCCTACGAGCAAGTCTAAGAACAATGTGCAGAGGCACTAACCAAACAAGAGAACAATGTGCAGAGGCACCGAACAAGCAAGAGAACAATGTGCAGAGGCACCGAACAAGCAAGAGAACAATGTGCAGAGGCACCAAGCAAGTAAGAGAACAACGTACAGAGGCACCCAATGAGAGAATGGGCTAGAGTGAAGCCCCAATGAAGAGACATGCTTAACAGGAGCATTGACACTGACAGACTAGTGCATTGTGTAAGGAGGAGTCACAAGAACTTGATTGTTGAAGTTGCGCATTCTTCCTTAGATTCTTATAAGCCGTCGTAGTGGCGCATTGATCTATTGAAGCATATAAGCCGCTAGAGTAGCGCAGGGGTTCGGAAGTACCTTGTAAGCCGCATTGGTGTGTTGTTCTTGTGATAGTCGAGTTCATGTAAGCCACGACAGTTGTCATATGGTTGCCAATAATCCTACTGAAGTATCGAGACGAGCAAAGAAGCAAACATTGTGAAAATCAGTTGAAACGAAGGCACCTTAGTGCGGAAGCACCTAAGGGAGCAAAGAGTTACACAAGAGTCGAAGAGCCACATGAAAGTTGCGAGAGTCAACATACTGAGCACGACAAAGGCGAAGAGTCTGAGAAAGAGTAAAACAAGATGCGAAAGAGCCAATATATGACCACGAGGGTCGAATGAGGTAAAGTAAAGGCAAGGAGGGCCAGGTACATAGAAGTAAAGGCTGCGAGGGCCATGTACACAAAACTGAAGGCCACGAAGGCCAAATACACAGAAGCAAAGGCCATGAGGGCCAAGTACTCAGAAGCGAAGCCCACGAGGGCCAAGTACACTGAAACGAAGGCCATGAGGGCCAAGTACTCAGAAGCGAAGGCCACGAGGGCCAAGTACACTGAAGTGAAGGCCATGAGGGCCAAATACATTGAAACGAAGGCCATGAGGGCCAAATACACAGGAAACAACGAAGTGGACAGAGTTCATGCCTGCTCTTCTTGAAGGACATGCAGTAGATCACTTGTGCTGTGTAAGCGGGGTGCTACGAGAGTGTAGTAGGTTAGAGAACCTCGCTCAAAGGGGCGCACTTCCTTCAGAACTTGTGAGACAATTACAGGGACATCAAGTGGAGTTTGTGTTGAGCCATGTTCTAATGCACAGTTATCGATAGGAGTGCTGATAGCAAAAGTGGGGGAGCCCATAAATATAAACACACAGAATGCACAGAGGTGCACAACAAGAGGCAGATGGGAACAAGTACATACCAGCTTAAGTGGGGGAGCCCACGAGAGCACATCAGAGTCAAATGCACAGAGGTACATCACAAGAGATACACACCAAGGGATAAGAGACAGTGCTGGTAAGTGGATCCGCAAGGGTGAAACTACAACAGGGGTTGTTCAGCTCAGTAACTTGTGCATGATTTCGGCTACGGGGTCTAGTATGTGAGAGGACGAAACCTTGTGGTATGACGGTTATGTCAAGGAGTTGACTGGTGCCAGCAAATGGGGCAATTAAGTGCCAAACAAGACCAGAAAGATAAAGAAGAGTTGAGATGGGAAGGAACCAATAATGCAGGAGTGCAATGGGTCCTTTCCACTGTGAATGAGCATGAGGGTGCCGTAGAAGAGTGCGGTTAACTTTTAAGCTACACCCGGCGGGGTGCATCTCTCTTTGAGTGAGTCGAGCAAGATGTATTTGCGACTCCAAGTCCAAGAATGGACTAATTTATGTTCAGAGGAGCGAGCAGACAACTATGGGAGAAATTCTATGTCCTAGAGTAGACTCATCGAAGCTCAGAGGAGCAATCCAAGGAGTACGGTGAGTACAATCAAATCCAAGAGTAGACATATCCAAGCTCGGAGGAGCAAGCTTGCAATGGAAGTGGTGGAATCATATCAATATTAAGTTCAAGCAGAGGAGAATGAAGTTTGGGGGAATGTTTCGGTACTTAGCTTTGGCTAAGTCCAAGAGTGGGCGCGAGAAGGTCATCACAGAGGTGATTCTACAGAGGTAGAGAGACAGTACTCGTTGTCATCAACCCTATCGAAGCGAGAAGACTTAAAGAGCGTTTTGAGCAAAGCTGGAGGCACGTCGATGAGGGCATCGACAAGATAAGTGGGGGAGGATGTCACGGTCCGCACTTAGAGTTGTGCTTCCGTGACATTAATATGAAGTATGGAGGGTCAAATGGCAAGAGAATGGCATTCTTTTGGCGAAGAGTGGTCGGGTTGCGCGCGTAGAAGGGTAATTTCGTAATTTGGCTGTTTCGGGGTCTTCCAGTTTTTTTCCAGTTTCGGGGTCTTCCAGATCTTTAGGGGGAGACATGGTGTCAGGCTCTCAACCACCCCCGACGCTCGCACCCATGGGGCGTTAAGCGAGCTGCTCTAGTTACCTTTGGGGACCTAAGGGGCGAGCACATGACTTCCGGAGGGCAGTCATGTGTCTCCGTGGGACAGGAGGTCCCACGGACAGTACAAGCGAGCGGGAGTGCTTGTATTGCACTGGGCACGCGCACACGAAGCTACAAGGAGAATTCCTTCATGCTGCGCCGTATGCACATTACGCCCATTACATGTGAACTCCCAGAGACTCCATGGTGCACATTGGCCATGTAGTACTCAACGAGGGCATCAGCTTGGGTTCAGGCATGCACAATAGATGATGCTAGCAGGTACGGGAGGGGCAACCCCGTGCCAACAAGAGAAAGCTAATGTGGGGCATCAGAGAAGAGTTGCTCACTCGGGTGGCATGCTAGCAAGTTGGCTTGCATGTTCAACTCGAGGAAAGGATTATGAGCTCGAGCTAGCCCTTAGTGCCATGACGGTCGAGATGTGGAAACAAAGTAAGACCCGACATGTGAGAATGGAATGCCGGCGTCATAAGAACCTATTGATCGGGCGAGTGTCTTGGCTGAGAACCTAGACACAAGGAAGCAATCGTATAGTCACTACGAGCGAGACTCGAGATGAGTAGTCTTGTTGGCAAACCTCAAGAAGGTAACGAATGGGTCTAAATCTTAAGAAGAGCAAAGAGAAAGGATGGCTGGCCTTGATTCATAGGAATCTTGGCGCCGCACTGGCAAATTCAGCTGCGTAAAAAGTGAGCCTGTGACACATGGCATGGTCTGCCCAAAGGCTTTCGGTTCCAAAAAGGATGGTTGTGAGCAATGACATTGATGTAGTCAATGACAGCTCGTTTCATAGCTTCACGATCCTTGGGGTAGTGAGGGTCCCACAGGTACTGAACCATTTTGAACGCACTGAATGGAATGAAGTACACAAGGGCCTCATTTGGGTCTTTGGTCCAATACAATTGCCCTTTCTCTATTTCATGAATGAACCTCCCCTCTGATGAATATATATACTCTTGCATTGTCGACCTTCATGAAATAATGGAACCTCTCCTTCTTCATATACATACAACTTGAACACCTTCTCCATCAATAGGTAACTCCTACAATTAATTAATTAATTATTTATTTATTTACTAATATATATATGTCGTCAGATTGTCTGATAAGAAAAAATTTATTATCTGTGGAAGACCTTTGCGTTAGGGTAAATGGAGCCAACTAAACATAGTCGAGGTACTGTCTTGATGTCATATTCCTCACTTTAGCAGCTTGTCTTATGGAAGACCTTACCCTACGCAATCTTGCTTCTAGTTTATGTAGCTGTCTGCTCCATGTTTTATTATCAGCCAACTTATAATTTGTAGTTGAATTTCTAAGCGTTATGTTGTCTTGAGAGAGAGAGAGAGAGAGAGAGAGAGAGAGAGAGAGAGAGAGAGAGAGAGAGAGAGAGAGGAATATTGATTCTTACTGGTATTTGAGCTTGAGGGGCAGGAGATAAGGCACTTAAAAGTGGAGCTGGTGCTGGAGGTTGAGGTCAATATTGAAGATGAGAGGTAGGGCTAATTTCTGGAGATAAAGCAGCAAGAAAATAGCTAGTAGAAGTTAAAATAGGTGAAGAAGAATTGCCAACTTTCCATGAGTAGGTAGTCTCTGAATCTGAAGATGAAGAAGAGCTTAAAGGGTAGTCATGAACCAGAAAGATGAGCAAAGGTATTATAATTAGCAGTAATACCACCCAAAATGATGAAGACAAATTAGAAAAAGAAAAAGTTGATGCTGCTGGTGGTGGTATATATGTTTCGAGTAGCAGCAGCAGGCCTCATATCTTTACTACTCTTGAGTCTCCACCAAAATCACACCAACACTCCTGTTATTACTACTAGTAGGGAGTAAGGACTAGGGACGAGGGAGGTAGGTGTAATATGGTACTATTCAAACTATTTGAAATCATGTGCATGCCTCCAACTTGATATTATAGCAACCTAGCAACCCAAAATAAAATAATTAATTATTTACAGTCATAACTAGGGGTGTGCATGGTTCGAAAAACCAAACCACAAACGAATAACCGTAACCAAACTAATATTTTCGAAATGGCCAATCTGAGAACTAAAACCAAACCAAGCCTAACTCAATCTGACTGGTTTGGTTAACCGTGAATATTGGTTCGGATGGTTTGGTTATCCAAAAACTAAATAACAGATGAGCCAACATATAATAAAAATATACAAAATTTTAAACATATATAAACTATAATAGGGAATTTGGTTTACTCTATAATTAATAGGTATTAAAATCATATAGTATAAACTATAAACTATATAGTATTATAAAATATATACTAAATAAACTATAATAAATATATACAAAATTACAAACATGTATAATCGGTAATTTGGTTTACTCTATAATTAATAGGTATTAAAATCATATATAAAACAATTAATATATATTACCGGTGGTTCGGTTTGATTAAAACTAAAAAATTTTATATTGAAAACCAAAATCAAACCACAAAGTTTGGATTGGTTTGGTTTGATATCCAAAAACAAAAAAAAAATAAATAAATAAAAAAACCAAACCAAATTGATCGGTTTGGTTCAGTTTGAAACTCGATTTTTCGGTATTTTTACACACACCTAATAATAATTGATAGTGACCTCAAGTATAAAGGCCAAATGGCGGTTGTCTCTAATTTTGGCTCACCCCTAACTTTTCTGATAAGTCTCGAGCTCACGTTTCTTGAAATGTCACCTTTTCCAAAACGAAATTTCCTTTCTCAGTATATCATATTCTGACTTGTTTGAGTTGTTTCTTTTCATGTCCAAATCAATAGATAAAATTTTTGGACCGTAAAAGGAAAATAGGTCAAATCTTATTGTTTGTACCCATTTAACACCCATCTTTATTCTTTTAAAGGAATACCAAGTGTAGTGGACAGGGGTTTGCTAGGTGTCATTGGCATGAGATAAATGGGTGTAGCTTTTGATTAGCAAGTGGAGAATGAAACAAAAACAATGGTGTGTTTTGCATGCCTGAGTAATGTTTTTGGCACTGTGGTTCTCTGCCGAGAGTAGTGTAGCTAAAGAAATTTTAAGCTTTAGGTGTATCTTCGGCCCACCATATAGTAAAGCCTTTCAGCCAGACATGTTTGCGACTCAAAAGTGACTCATTATTCTTATCTCATTATCAAAACAACTTATTTACAGCTGTTTATATATTCTTAAAAGCAAGTTATTCTTAGCCACACACATAACTACAAAGCTTGAGAACAAATGAAATGACTCATTATAAAAACGAAGCTACAAGACAATATAAAAAAAGACAACAATCCCCNCAAAACCCCCCCCCCCCCCCCAAAAAAAAACCCCCCAAAAACTTGCAAGTAATGTGAAAATTTCCAGCAACTTTTTTGCTCCCAATTCAGCCCCTTGGCTTTTATTTCTCAAAGTTCTCTTTATTTTCATTTGCAAAGCTTTTCAAGACCCTTTTAGTTATATTTCCTTATGCTTATGCAATTTCTTTATATTTTGGTTTTATCAAGACACCTCTTATTATTTGAATTTATTTTAGTGTTATTTTTCATTAAGCTCTCTTTTAAATTCATGTTGCTCTTTTATTTACATTTTGGTTCATTTTCATAAGTTCTAGGTGATCTAAGCAAGAAAAGAACCTAGATAGTTTTCTGTTCATTTTCTTATTGCACAATCATTTTTTAGAAGTTAGAAATATAATTTGACGCATTTAATTTCATTTCAATTTTTCGCATTTAATTTTATCTTTTTATAATCGGCTACTCTGAGCCAATTAGTGACATGCTTGCATCCACGCCAACCTACGGCAAAGCATGTTGTGGTTGATCTCAGCCGTCCAAATGGCCAAGGCAATTTTTATTAAATGATTGCCACCTTCTATAATAATGTTGTGGAATAGGCCATTTATATGCTGACTTGCCATATAAAATAGGCCATCCCAAGTTCGAAGCCTCAACCACCAAAACATATGAGAATCTAAATTCTCAATATTCTTTTGGATTTGCATTATAGCCTAGACTTCCCTATGGGCTGTCCAGAATGGTCAGTGTACTCTCAACTCTTCATTGATATGCTCCATACCAGAGTACTTTACAGCCCGATCTTTAGATCAATTTAGCCTGCTAACTACAATTTCTGATTTATTTACTTTTTTGTGAGCCCGATCTTTAGATCATTACACTACAAAACAAAGTGAGCCCCATATTCTGCCTCAAATTTTCATGAGAAAGAATGTCAAGCAAGATCATTTACAAATATAGTGTCAAGCACAAATGCATGCTTGTCTACTATTGGAGGAATGGCTAGAGAGATAAACATATATTAACAAAACTGTTCCATCGCTAATCCTCTCCCTACTTTTCGGTCACCACTTCCTTTCCCAATCCACTCCAAAGATACCCACCAATGAAATACCAAAAATGTAATGGAGTCGGATGAAAAATTCCTATTTTCGTTTGTTCTAATGCATGTTAAATGTAGTGAAGTGAGGGAGCTCGTATTCTAAATTAATTGGAACTTTGGCTTCTTAACACAAAACTCAAGCTCAGTTAGTCTTCCTTCCACTTGTTAGTGTATCTGAGGAAAGCATTGGCGGGATTTTTCCTTGGTGGAGCTCGTACACGAGTAGATCTTCGGAGCACAGCCTCCTCCACTGCAACCTTTTGAGCCAAGTCCTTTGATCTCTTCTGGAGTTCCAGGCTGTCAAATAAGAAGCAAAACTATTTAGATACGGCTCGCCATTCCGATAAAGAATGGAATAAGAGCAAACACAAAATATGCATGGCTTAATTGCTTCTACTGAAATCTTAAGTTATTGCAGCAACTTAATAATAAAAGCAAGTCACACAATAAAATTCAAAATATATTTTTTCCCTGAGAGACAGAACTCATCATTCTAGCAAGAGTCCATCTTTTTAGATGAATAATAACAAATGTTTCATCATAGGGTGGCAACTAATTTGAGCATTTAACAATACATCTTTTATCAAGTCCATTTGAATTAACAGAAACAAGGTACTGTCTCCTTTAGATAACTCAAATATCTCAAGAGCATAACCACATGTCATCACAAAATTGTGACCCTAATCATCAGCTGCTCCATCTTATCAAATGAACCTTTATGTCGCCAGTCTTAAATCAGGATTTGACTCTGCCTAACATCTATCCAGCATGCACATGATAACATGCACAGATTTATGTGCTTGCATGTTGAACATAAATCTTAAGGTTTTTCCAAGGAGAGAGGAAATTAAATTGTGTTTAACAGAGATTCAATTGAAAGAATGAATCAAGGACTAACCTTATTCTGCTATTGAATTTTTCCAGCTGCTTTTTAAGTTCCCTCTCTCTCTCACCCTTGCAGTTCAGTGAACCCATCAACAAATTAAGCTGTTCAGCAATGTCAAGTGGAAAATAAATAAATTAACAATAAATAATTATAATGAAAAGCAAACTTCGCCCAAAAATAATAATAGTCATAAAAAGCAAACCACATATGATAAGACAAGCACTCGATACCTCTTCATTGCTACTATAGTATCCCCACTGCTTGGAATCAGAACTCTCAACAAATATTCTGCCATCACGCTGGAACCACCAATATCTGTTATGATTTCTGTCTTTACCCAAGGAATTGGTACGTATAACCCGCTTCTCAATCTCCCGTTCATAATATTCTCTCTGTCGTAAGCAGTTTCATAAAAAGGTAGAACACAAAAATACAGACACATAAAAGAGCTGAATAAGGAGATAGATCAAACCCTCTGTTCTATGCTATTCCTTCCCGTGACTTCCTTTCTATCATCCCTTGACCATTTCAGTGCTTCCTTCTCTGATGAATCCTCCACATTTTTCCTGGCCATTTTCTTTGGTGCGGTGTCCAATTGTTTGCTCTCACTATTAGAAATGAAAACAAACATTGTCAAATCTGAAACCAAGGGAAGATCATTGTAAAATTTATATATATATACTTTCTCTTAGGCGGACATCCACAAAATTTTCTTTCAAGAATACCAGGCGCCGAGCGCTTGGCAGTGCATTTTTGCTTCGGGCGCTCGGCATTGATTTGTTGGCTTTATGTTAGGTTTTAACCCAAAATCTCAGAGATAAAACCTAACATGCAGCCTCCACAATTTCATTCTACACCCTTAGGAGGGTATGAGGTGACCCTTACCCTACACCCTAGGACTGTTATAAAAAAAAACATTGCTGAGCGCTTGGCGCTGGATATCTGCAAAAGAAAAAGCAGACGCATCCGCCCTAGAGAAAAAAATTCTATATATAAGGATAATAGCATCAAGACCTTTTATCCGCTGCATTATCCTCTCTAGATGCCTGGATCTCACCATTTCTTTTCTTTGCTATGTCTCCATTCTGTTTTGTATGATTACCATTTTCTGATGCACTTCCTACACTCTCCAAATCCACTCCTTGATTGGCATCAGAATCAGCTTTCAAACGTTGTTTCTCTTCTCTTTTCTTTCTTGCTTCCTCCAATGCTTCCCCCCTTCTTGTGGCCCCTAGTATCTGCCTCTGTTCAACAAACTCATCCAATTTTTCCTTAACAATACTTGTTTCAAGTGCATGATTAACCAAGTCTCGGAAGATTCCCAATTTAGCATGAGCATCTAAAAGGCCATAGTGGCCCCGCCTGATAGTTGCTGTGTAAGTGCACAATTCAGGAATGTTCATCATTTCTAAAAAATCGCACAAATACTCTGTCCAAGTGATTAATTAATCTNGTTGCTGTGTAAGTGCACAATTCAGGAATGTTCATCATTTCTAAAAAATCGCACAAATACCCTGTCCAAGGGATTAATGTAATCTAAAAAAAAAAAAAAAAAAAACAAACAAACAAAAAGTGGTAAAATTAGAAGGAACTAACACCAAACAACATATGGGGTTTGAAACAACAGGGAAGAGAAAGAAACATTTGTATGAAATAGATAATCATAGAGCATACATAGAAATTTAAATAATAGATTGCAAGTGGGTGTTTAACCTTTGATTTTCGATTTCTTTTCTGTACAGCTAGAAAATATTCACCATTGTCTTGTATGAGCAACCGAAGAAGAGCTGAATGAGTTTCCACAAGAAGAACCAAATTTCCCTTCTTATGGCAGATAGCATTTTCAAAATCTTCAAGAGAGAATGGCCACAAGTGTAACAGCCTACCAAAAGACAAACAAAAATCCCAAACCATTAAAAGATCACCAACACATTCCATTGGAACATTAAAGTCCCTTGATGGAGAAGGGCGATCTGTAAAAACTGGATCATCTGCATCTGGCTGCACCAACAGGTCATCAATTGGATATTTGATAGGTTCTTCTGTTGGTTGATCGTCTTCTGCAAATTCAAGATAACAATATTGAAAGATGGATGAAATTTACTAGACTTGCAACCAAGCAAACCTTTTAAGAGCAAATAACCATGTACAGTGATCTAGCACAAACAAGAATGTAACCAAGTATAGATTTACACTACCTTCCACATTGTTACTTTCCGTAACTGTACCATCAGCTTTTTTCCTTTTACACTTTCCGTGTTCATCTTTTGCTTCCTGGATATGATAAATATAAGACAGGGAGATTATGTCATCAAGTCATCAATGAAAACACAGGTTGAATTTATATGACTACCATGACTACCTCTTCATTTTTCCTTCTCTTACTGCAGACTAGTAATCCATCCTTGAAAGAAACTTTGCTTCTTAAGTTCTCCGGAACATTTGTTGAGATTCCATGACTTTGTGCAAGCTTTTCATGAAGTACCCAAGGAGCACTTCGGTATGTAGATTCCCGAATAAAAGATTTCAAAAAATTTCTACTAAAAAGTGGCTTCTTCTGTATCAGATCTTCCCCATTAATTATCGAAGTTTCCATAACTTCCTTATTTTTGTCAAGCCAAGCTACCTCATATTTAATTGTTCCAACACCATCCTCGATAACCTTCAATATTTTGCACTGGTACATACCATCATTTTTCCTTCCATACATTTCAGCACCCACATATAAGCGTTCATGCAACTTCGTAGCTACCATATCAGCAAGATCTTTCAATGAAAGCATACCTGCCAGGACAACGAGTTGATAGTTATGTGGAACTGCATGAATGTTGCAACTTGCAACTACAAAGCAGTAGCAGCTGGAGAAGAATATGCAACTCTATGATTGAAAACCAACAATCATAAACCATAAACCATAGATTAAGCTTGCACCCAAAGAACGAAAAACAAAAAAACACAGATTAAGCCACATGTTAACAAAAAACTTATCATGTCCTCCATCACCATCCAAATGGATTCCCAAATCATGCACAATATATTCAGTGAACTCCTGCTTGGCTTTTCAGTTTAATAGACCCAATATTCCACATGCCACAATGTGGAATGATCATTAGTAAGTCATAAAGAGACCAATGCAGGATTCTTTAAATCCGCAAAACCACAAATCACTTTCATCCACAAATCATAAACAATATTATCTACTAAGTCCTTAGCTTCCTTAAACTGGGACATTTATGACATGCTTTTGTAATTGGAATCAGAAGGGAATCAAAATAAAAATGAATCAGAATGGGCAGGAACCCCAATAAGGCATTCTCATCAAAGGGTTTACCCATTGAAATGCTCACTAACTTTCAGAATAAAAATTTGCTCGATTACTAAAATGTCATTCCACTAAATAGTTTATAACATTTTCAACTACTTATTAATAGAATATTTCAAATGCAAAAAATTAATTTACAAATAATAAGGCTACCACAATATTTTGAAAAAATTGAATTACATATTTTTAATTGTATACTTATAATATATTTTAGGGTTTTTTTCATATTTGGTACCTGAACTTTGACCTATGTCTCAATGTGGTACCTAAACTTTAATTTGTCTCTATTAGATACTTTAACTATTATTCGTGTATTGTTTTGAGTTTTGATCAATAAAAAGTTTCTTTCTTCTTAAAAAACCAAGATACTTTAACTATTATTTTGTCTCTAATTGGTATCAAACCAAACTTCTGTTAAAAAAATTAACAAAAATGGGGGCATTTTTGTCCAATTCGTTTGCCCATCTTCATCTTCTTCCCAAACCCTTTTTCGTTTTCTCTATCTTCCATAGAACCAAACTCAATCAACTCCACCAAATCTGAAATAACCCATAACCCAATCCGGCAATCCCACCTCCCATAGAGAGGAAATCAAATTGTTAGGTTTGTTGAAATCCCCAGATCATCAAAAGGTCTGAGGCTTGAACACACAAGTGAAGGTGAAGAGTCAAGACTCATGAACACCTCTGTAATTTACAAACAGATGTTGCAGGAAGAAATGAAAATGTTAGATTTGTTTCTGCTAACAATTATCACTTGCCACCCAACTGTATGCCCTACAGAATAAAGCTTCACCAACCAGCCAACTTCATCTATAACATAAATCATTACAATGGAACCCTGAACTTTGTCATGAGTTTGAGTTTGGAAAGTACAAGGCCACCACCCATCACAGAAAAGCTAAAAATGATCAAAACCATCTTCATCATGGCCCTGAAATATTTGATTGACCAAATCATGGTTTTCTTGTTGTCATATCTCATTTAAGTTATATAATTGCAATACTGTCAACGATGTTCATCAAATGCAGAAGTTCATTTATTCATAGCAAAGTGAAAGCAATTACAAGCTATCCATAGCCACACTTGTTAACATTAACCAGTTTCAAACTTTACAGAAATGAAATTCAAAACCCATTTCACCAAACTAAACTCTACTTGCATGGAGGAACAACATTATAAACCTTTCGAGCCAACCTCATGCAATCCAACCAATGCAAAATCTCGGCATTGGGGTCCCTCTCAACCACAACATCTGAGACCGTGATCTGCCTAACACCCCTGTATGGGTTATGGGTTATTTCAGATTTGGGGGAGTTGAATGAGTTTGGTTCTATGGAAGATAGAGAAAAAAAAAAGAAAAAAGTGCTCGGGAAGAAGATGAAGATGGGCAAACGAATTGGACAAAAATGCCCCCACTTATGTTAATTTTTTTAACAGAAGTTTGGTTTGATACCAATTAGAGACAAAATAATAGTTAAAGTACCTAATAGAGACAAATTAAAGTTTAGGTACCACATTGAGACATAGGTCAAAATTCAAGTACCAAATATGAAAAAAACCCTATATTTTAAATGGAAAAAGAAAATTATTATACAAGATACATTATAAATTTTTTCCACAAACTAAATTATTTTATTATTTTATTCGAAACTTATGCTTTGAGAAGTATTTGAAAAACATATCATATACACGTCGAAAAATATTTTTCACGAAACATATCATATAATATATTATTTACACAATGAGAATATACTTTCTTTTTTAAACATATATATGATACGAACATACCATATACATCATGTGAATATGGTAAGGGTAATTTTGTATTATAATAAAAAGAACATTGGTTCTTCATGAAATGATTTCCACTCCCAAGTCCCCCTTATGTGGGCCCCATATACTACCCCCCACCCCCCTACAAATTTATTCCCCAACACTCCTATAATCCAAATTTACCCTTAATAAAAAAAAAGTAGCATCACAAAAATACCCAGCAATCCCTCCCACCTCCTCACTGGCTGCCCTCACAGCCCCGGCGACCCCTCCCCTGCTGTTTTTTTTTTCGTCTTTTTAGTTCTCTCTTTCTTTTTTGAGTTTTTAGTTTTAATTTTATGTAGGGAAATTTTGGGTTTAAATTTGAACCCAAAAAAAAATTGTGGGTAAAAAGAGCAAATTGGGGGTGTGAATAGAATTTCGCTATGCTTTTTGATTCCTTATTGAAAATTAAACTAGAATGGACAATAATGAGAATGATTCAAATTCCTTCTGTTTTCATTCCCAGTACACGTCATTCAATTGAAACAAACATTAGTAAGACAAAGAGACCATGACATGATGCTGAAAATCCTTAAAACCCAGAAAAATTATTAAAAAATATTGTCTTCAAAAGTCCTTAGTTTCATTAAACTGGGAGATTTAATCGCTAGATGCAATGTTTTTAACACAAGTAAAAGTGTTAAGTACTAATTGTATACTGCTGCAGCTAGTACTGATCAAAACCAGTATGTTTGCTAAAACTGCCACACCGTTATCAAAATCTAGCAACTGTTTTCAACTACAACTGAAACAAACTTGTGAATCATTTGTCTTTTTTTTTTTTTTTTTGAAAAGAAATTGAAATTTTATTAGACATCACGAAAGGAACTTTTTAATTAGTGTGGACAAAAATTTCACCTTAACAATACAACAAGAAATTTGATCCATGAGTACTGTACATTTTCACGGAACAAAACCAGAACAGAACCAGCAAACAGGGCTTACCAATTAGAATATATCCCTAAATCAGCATATAAAGAAGCCCAAAGAAATGACCAAAATATGACTTTATCACATAACTCCTCCACCCCCGTTCCTCTATAATCTTCAAAAATCCTTTTGTTCCTTTCCAGCCAAAGAACGCACAAAAAATGGCTGCATATTACAGCCCCATAATGTTTTTGCCTTCTTACCACTGCCTAATACATTATACTTTTCACAAAAGAGAGAATAACAACCCACTGAAATCACCCAACTCGCATTAACCTCCCTGAACAGTTTCAACCAAAGGTTTAAAGCAACTAAACAAAGAAGAAAAACATGATATTTTTCCCTTCGTCTTTACACATATAGCAATGAAAAGAAAACCAAGCATCTGGCCTCCTCCCTCGAATCACATCGCAGGTACTAACCTTTGGATGGTCTCCAAATCTTTGTTGACAACAAAAGCCTCCCTCCCTCATGTATCTCGAACAATCAAATCCCATTTCTTCTCCTTTTCTTATTATTTTTTTTTTTTCCTTATAAATCAAACCATATATCGTCTCTGAAAACTTCTTGAAAGGCCATATTATCTCTTTTGTAGACTCACAACCCTCAAAACCCAACTCCTTCACCTTTTGAAACCAGCTTTAACCCTGGGGCCCAATACCTAAATTACCTGCTTGAAACCAAGAAGCACAACCCATGTCTACTAAAATCTAATAACTCCATTGTCTATTTCTTTCAGTAATCTTGATTGCTCCTCTGAAAGAATGTTCATCTACTTTCAAAAGCTGCTCAATTCAAAATCTCCTGCAAAATGCTTAAAACTAAGATTTTTCTTTCCCAAAGAGGTGCTCCCATTACCACAGCCTCTCACTATCCTTTAATTGTGAGGTGGGTCTACCTCCCCACTGTCACACCTGTCCCAAAGAAAGTATTCATCCTTTTCTCTTAGCTTGTAATGAGTAATGACTCAGCTAGGCAATTTAAAGACAGACATGAAGTACTTACAAAGGCTAATCATGGCTGATTGAATCAAGCTAAATTTATCCCCAAGAAATAGGCTAGAAAGTAACTTTTTTCATCTAATGTTTTTATATCTTCAAAATGTATGCTTTTACAAACAAGTAGTCAATTCAAGATTTAAACATAAATAATACAAAATGGCTGAAAATGCTGAGTTTTATTAATAAGACATATCAATCCATATTTCCAGGAAAGGAACACTCATTCACTAAAATCTAGATGCATAATATGTTTTTCTTTTAAGAGAAACACAAATTTGATTAGGAATGGAAAAAAAAATACAAATAGAAAACAAGAAGTCCATCTAAAAAATTCTACTGAGCTACAAAATAATATTACAACAAAAAACTACAAGCATCCTGACTGAAATTAATACACAGCAAACCTCCAATCTTAAGAAAGAAAAAAAAAAAAAAGGAAAAGGGAAAAGGGTGAGGTCCTTAAATTCGGTTGTGACCAAAAGCCCAAAGTGTTGCCCGCCCAAAATCTCACTTTCTCCCACCATTCCTCCACTCCTACCCCTTTATAATCTTCAAAATTTCTCTGATTCCTTTCCAACCACAAACCCACAAGATTTCTAGTATTATGCAGCCCCATAAAATGTTAGCTTTCATTCCTTTCCCCAACACTCTATAATGTTCACTGAGCAAAGCATATCAATCCTTAGGATGGCGCATTCAACACACTAGATACATAAGATAAATTTAGAGGGATATCTGATTGGATAATATATGGTGCATTCAAAAAAAAAAAAAAAAGTGACAAAGTTAATGTATCACAATTAGGTAATACAAAGTGATATTCATAAATGTAATGCCCCCTCACCACAAAGTACCAGTCTCTAACAAGATAGGAATAAGAGATCAATAAAAAAAATATCTTATAGCATAACTCTAGAACATTACAGCATGTATATTACTAAAATATCGAACAAAAAAATTACAGCAATTTGATTGAACAAAAGACGTTTTCACCTACATATTCCACATTTGGCAAGCCAAATCTAATAATGACCCATTTTCCCAGATTCCCAAAGCAAGAACAAAACACTACTGTCAGGCATGCATCACCATATACTTTACAGTAATCCACAAGATGCAGGACCAAGATCATGTAATAGCCTTTTGGTATTGAGGAGCTCAAAGGAATGTTCAAGTGAGTACTTTATGTTAATGGGCATCTATTCCAAGATTTCCTTCCACGTCATAAACAGAAACTAATCTACACACCAATATCAAGCTTATACTTGTAACGTCACCAAAGATCTACTCAATTCGAGAACAAAAAAGGACAATTATCTTCTGATGATCTACATTACTAATCTCTGCTAAAAAGAATTAGATACTATTTTATGGGGAAAATTATTAAGGAAAAAAAAGTATATTATAACGTCAATGTACAAATTATTCATTGATCGCAGTAGTGAGTTAGTTCTTACTGTATTGAATAATCTGCAGTGCAGGTGTCATGAGCTCTTTAGGGAACTGATGAACCTTCTCGGTAGCACGTTCTTCTGACAACAAAGCCTCTTCATAAGTCAAGTTAGTCTTTCCAGAGACTTTACACATCCAAACTCTTTGGCGATATAAATTTATCCGGTTCAAATATTCACTGATACATGTTAAGTCAGACAAACAGAAGTAATGATGAAACATGAGAATTTGAAAACCTTAAGAGTTTTTTTTTCATCTTTTAGGTACCCAAAGCACTTTGGTCAACCTCATTTGTCTTGTCTTCTGCTCACAAAATGTAGTAAAACCCAGGAAGATCCAGAGAAAAAAAAAAAAAAAAAAACAGAATTAAAAAGAAAGAAAGGATACTGATAATCCCGGAATATCTCTTCTGTAAATCGAACTTGGTATACGAGCTCATGAGGCTCCAAATCATTAGGCAGTTCAGCCAAGGGAAAAGGCTTTCTTTTCAATAGAGGCATCCTTATGACTCAAGTGTAGATGCGATAATAAAGCACACAACGAACCTGCATGTGGAAAATTCAGTTCCTGAAAAGAGAAAAGAAAAAAAAAAAAAAAAAAAACACAACGAATGTAAGAGTTGTTGAAGCAATAGGAACCAACTTAGCTGACCCTTACACAATGCATGAACCAGTTGGATTTAGAAAATATTTCCTTTCACCGAGAAAATAAAACCAACATAAACTTAGGGCTTCCATTTCACTTTTTTTCCTCAATTTACAAAGAAATGTAGCCAAGATTAAAGAAAATCAATCAAGAAGCAGTATGCCAAACTACCAAGATAATAACATACACACATCCCATAACATAAAGAAAACCATCATTTCAAATCAACAAAGGATATTGAGTGCCTGAGTCATCTTAATCAGATTCATATATCAATAGAGAAAATTTTAGCATTAGTTGTGGGAATAGCACAAAAACAAGAAAATAACACAATAAAAAATATCCACTCAATCAAACCCAAAAATCAAAAGCTTCAGTAAGTATAGATCATATTAGCATTGATTCAAAAGTGTATGGCAACATATATTTATAAGCTATAAAAACACTACAGAAGAGAAAAAGAAAGCTTGTCCATTTTACCGCTCGAGATACCACTAGAGAGAGTTTTTTCATCCATTTTCCGCAAAAACAAATCAGAATTCTGATCTCTCTCGCTATCTCTCACTATTTTTCATACCCAATATTCCCACCAACCAAACAGACACAGTTGCAATAATCACACGGCAGAAACCCTAGATTCTAGAACTCGGCGTTTTGGGGACACAAATACCATTGACCAAAACCACATGTAACTCACATTGCCATGACAATCATACAATGACATTGAAACCCAATACCGTTTGCAGCAAAAAAAGAAAGGAAAGAAAATCAAAGAGAACGATAAAAGCAACGAAATCGCCGAGAATGTCGCAAAAAGTGCGTTCCCGCCACAAGCAAAAGGCTCTTGGCAAACAGCGATAGTGATCTATCCAAGCAAAGCGAGAGGGTGTGAGTGTGTTCGCGTTGTGTGTGTGGGTGACTCTTAGAGTGACAGAGAGAGATAGAGCTTGAATCTTACAATGGAGAGCTTGACTGCTTGAATGTGCGTACGGAAAAATATGAGGGGAGTAGTCCAGAGAGGGGAAGAGGGCGGTTCTCGTTTGTATTGCCTCTGGGGTTTTTTTTTTTTTTTTTTTTTTTGTGGGTTCCGTTTTCTTGGATTGAGTCTATTGACATGTGTAATTATCAAGTGGAGAAACTTCTCACATGTATATCATTAATTTAGAAAAACTTCTTTGCACATTTACCTTATGACATTATAATTTTTTCTCACTTTATTTTTTTTTAAGTTTAAAGTCTCAATTTACTCTTGGCCGAAAAAAAAAAAAAGACTTAATTTACTTTATGAAAGTTTCTCTAATGTTGCATATAATACAGTTTTGTCAACTTCATTAACAAATTCATTAAAAATGCTAACATAGCACCTACATGGCAAAAATGAGTCCATTTTCAATCATGACTCTTAATTCGCCACATAGACAAAAAACTAATAAAACATATTCTAAAACTCTAATATTTAAAAAAATGTAATAAAAACAGGAAAAAAAACAAAAAATAGAAAACAAAAAAAATCAAACCCACCAACCCCTCCTCAATCCATGCCCAACCCACCCCCTACCACCCTCACCGCCAATCTTCTTTCTATTTATCCCTCTCTCGATCTTTCTCCTCCCTTTTTCTCTCTCTTTTCCCAGCCATGGGCTTGACGAAATCGAGAGGGTTGGTCCTTGATCTGGTCCGTTGGTGTGGCATGTACAATGGCAGCCATAACTTTGGGGTCAACTGGTTTCGCACGTCAGAGTTAGGGTCATCAACTAGTTTACCTCCAATGTTCCATCGCCTCTCTCTTTTGTATTTTACTTTTGACTTTTTGTTTAATTTTTCAATTTTTTTTGTTGTGATTAAATCGATGGGTTCTATTTGGTGGTTGAATTTTAGTTTTGTGGTGGTTTAGAAGTTGTGATTTTTTATTGAGGTTTTTGTTGGTTTTGGCAATTTGGGCATGATCACCCATGAAAAGAACCAGAAAATACTCATCAAGCAGTGAGTGAGCATTTGGTGAAGAAAACCAATATACATATCCAAATCCAGTGATCATTTGGTGATTTGATGATTTCGATAAAGAAAACCAGGAATAGATTCACTCTACATGATCTAGGTGAAAACCAGCAACATATTCACTCTACAAGATGCAGAGCGGAGATAGGAGAATATAGGGAGGGGAAGAGAGAGACAAAGAGAGATGGGAAGAGATGCTCGGCTGACGAGGATGGTGGTCCGACTGGTGGGGGAGGTATAGACTATAGTAGACTTTGTTGGAAATATGCCCTAAAACCAATGACAATTGGTTAACCAAAGATGTTTGAAGTGATTCCAGATATATTTCAATTAATGTGTATTACACATTAATAGGGCGTCATCATTATTCACTACATTGGAACTCTAGAATCATCGTATAAGTGAATGAATGCGTCCATGAAAATCTATGAGAAAAAACATGATGAGCTCGGAGGTCATTGAGACTCATGTTAACAGATACTTAGATTCATAAACGTTCCTAGTTGATGAAATGAATGTTAACTGGATACTAACATTTCAATAAGTCAAAACTATCACATACACTTGCTTTGGATTGGTGAGTCTCATGCCACAATGTAAAGACACTGGAGCATGTATGTGGGTGCGTGCTTGGAGGCACGCCCATTAAACTGATCGAACAGAGAATCCTAGATGGAACTTTACGTCATATCAAATAAGAACTCTGTCTTTATGATATATAGATCGATACTTCATACTTGAACCTTGATTAACTTGATTCACTCTACTGCTTCAAACATGACCATAGCTTGACTCACATATATCTTCCTAACCTAGTGCTTACACATTCATGATTTTGTCTTAGGAAATAATCTATTACAAATTTTACATTAACAAATAACCTCATTTACTTAAGTAGGGTTAGGTTTGGTCACTTTACTAACCCTAGGTTAATATTCAGTTCGAACCCTAAGTCGGTTTAATTCAGTTTAAAACCCTAAGTTATGCCCTATATATGTTCGGTTACTTAAGTTTTAAGTTATATTCCAACTTGGATTAAAGCCTAAGAAAGTCCTAAGTACCCTAAAGTTGGCTTAGGATCAAGGTGTACGGCTTTCGAAGGGTTTCGAGAATTATTCGAGACTTAAAAACATTTTTACAAAATATGAAATAATTTTTTAGTATTTCAAATTGTTTTTAAAATTATTTTTGGAATTAAAAAATAATTGTTTACTAATTCAAAATAATAAATTACAATTTAATATAATTATGCATTAATTAGAAACCCTTAAATTAATTAAATAATTATTACCATGTATTAAACATTTATTAAATAATGTAGAATAGTTAAGTTAATTAAAATAATTAAATTAGAATTATAAATTAATTTCTAGAAATCAAAATGAATTTTTGAAATTATTAATAAATTAAACAAAACTAATTCTTATTAGACCATTGCTAATTATGTAATTAAACAACTTATTAAAATAACTAAACTAATAATTAAAAATTAATTATTAATTAAAATATATTGATTAAAATAATTAAATAAAACTTAATTAAAAATTAAAAATTATTAAACTATATTACAAATTGTTAAACTAACTTACAAAATTATTAAATTATACTTAACTAAATGTAATAATTAACTAAACTAAATTAAATTAATTAACCTAAGCATCTAGTTAACTCGTTAACTAAATCAATTTAACCTAAAATTTAATAAATAAAACTGAAATTAAATTAAAAGAATAGAAGAAATTACCTAGAGAGAGTGGGAAGAACAATAACACCCTCTAACAACTGATGAGAGGAGACTGTTATTGTTTTGTCTCATTCAATAACCCACTTGAGACTCTTGTTTCCCTATGTCACTTTTGTTACTTATAGTAATTGCCTATCAGTCACATTCAATCCAACATTATGTTACTCTATTTACAATTCCCTTAAGTATCTGATTGTAAGTTATGATGGGTTTGTATTTTAAATTTTTATTTTACTCTTTCTATTTAGTAATTTATAAGTGCTGTATTTAACCAATAAATATTATTTTATTGTTAAATGGTGGGTGATGTGACTATGCCTCTACACATTGTCTGTCGTAATAGTGAAGCCTCATCATCTAAATTACAGTATACTAAGTTTCTCGAAGGAGATTGCCAATATTTATATCAAGTTTGATTACAATTTAATTTGAGTGGTGTTATTTACACACCCTATTTCCTCTCTTTTCACACCATTTTCTCACTTTTTCTCATTTCATACCCTCTTCACCTTTTAAAAATGAATAATATCTCATAACACACTCCTCTAATTACCATAATATCCCTCATTTCACAAAATTTTTCACAACAACACATCACATCAACTCAAAAAANCTTCCCTCTCTCTCTCTCTCTCTCTCTCTCTCTCTCTCTCTCTCTCTCTCTCTCTCTCTCCTCTCTGTAACACCATATCCCCGTCACAGGCTATTCGACACTAGTCTGCCAAAACAGTTAGTTTCATTTACAGTCATCCGCCAAACATTTCCTAGATGTTCGATGGCTGTTTGTTGAACCACTTGCAATTTTTTTCAGGTAGAAGCGCGACTGTGAGGCGGCGAGCGAGCTAGCTGGAGGAGTAGCTGCTGATGTCGGCGGCTGGGCACTTCTTCGGGGTGAAAGCTTGACGGTGCAACGTGACATGGTGGTGGTGGTGAAGTAGCAGCTTGCTGTGCTAGGAATGGTTGTGGTAGAGAAAAGGGAAAAATGAGAAAGAGAGAAGGAGAAAGAGAGACAAAAAAGGAGGTGCAGGGTGGTGGTACAACGAAAAGGGAAGGAGACAAAAAAAGAAAGAGAGATGAAAAAGGGAAATAGAGAGATGGGTAAATGTGTAAATTGACATTGGGTTAAATGGGTAAATTCACAAAAAGAGGAAATGAGGTGTGCAAATAGTATCACTCTTTAATTTATCTTACAAACTGTTACCCCCAAAACTCGCGGCGAGATTTCGCTGGGAATCCTGGCAAATAGCACTGTAGTCCTAGTTGTGCCACTGTTCTTGGCCGGGACGGTCGTAATAGAAGCTGTTAGTTTGATGAGTTGTGTGATTTGGGTTGGATCTTTCTAGCTTCTTTAATCAGGTGATTGTATGGTAAACAAGGAACATGTACTTACCAAAGGTTCATACTGCCTTGATCCTCAAGGACTTCTTAAACATCAAAAGTTTTTGTGACTATGGCTTTAAATTCATAAGTGCGACTGATGTTTTGCTGGGTAATTGGATGTATAATGTAACAATAAACTTTAATGAAGAGCATGTGCACTATCTGATTTTCTGGAAACAAGACATAATAGTAGTTCTAACAATGAACCTCATGATTAACACATGAAACTTAATTTTTGAAACTTGAAGGAAAATCAATACCAAGGGAAAACCTTAGCAAAGCTACAAACAAGTAATGCTAAAAGCTTAAGAACTTGAAATAAATCAAATACAAATAACTTATGAATAAGTGATTGAGTAACTGAGAAGTTATGAGGCTGAGAAGATGAAGATCTTGAGAGTTTGAAGAAAGGTTGGGAGCTGAGAGGTTGGATATTGGTTTCAAGACTTGTGTCTTTTTGTGTGTTAATTTTGGATGCTTCTTTTGTTGGATTCTTCTCCTTTTATACTTGATTTTCTAAGTGTGAATGCTTCAATTGTGCCGCCCTTCATGAGAACTTGTTCCTAATCAATTTTGCATATCCAATGGTGGAAGTTGGTTTTGAAACTTGCTCAAACAGTATCAGTCTCACATATATTCTTTTCGAAACTTGTTCCTGTCTAAAATGTCACTTCCTATTATCTGGAATCGTCATTTTGCTTCTGGGGACCTGTGTTAATACTTTCTACTCAATTCATCGCATGACATTCGTTGATAGCTTTGACTCTTGACAAAAGATACTTCTTTGTTCTGCTACTCGACAAAAAATGTCACGCCCCGAAACCCGTGAACGTAACAGAGGCACCTATTTTGAGAATACCTAAGACTACAACAACCAATCCCCCGGTGTTATAATCTCAAATATCCACAAAATAGGTTAAGCCTTTTGGTTTAGTAAAATGGGTTGGAGCAGAGTGCTTGAGTTTGCAGCGGAAAATTTATTCAGAAATAATTAATTCATAATTAAACCAACCCTCGGAGCTACTATTGTTTAGAGTAACTTCAAATAAACTATTTATATAGACTCGATAATTCAAAAGTAGACAACCCAAGGACTCAGTGTATATACAAGATATGACCAAGGATATATAAAGATAGTAAAAGGACACCAAGGACCTGCCCAAGGAAATATACTGACTAAACAGGAACACATAAGTTGACAAGCTCGAGACCGCACCACCACCCTCTTAATCGAGGCAGTTAAAGTCCACACGCGCAACACCTGAGAGGGAGAAAAACAACAATGTAGGGGTGAGCATCACATACGTTCATTGCTCCCCCTCAGGGAATCCCCTGCTAGGTTTGAAAAATAGTTTGAGATAATTTAAAATAAAATGCACAACACAAACTAGTTGTTAAGCTTTGTAAAACGAGTAGCATGCTCATACAATTTTCAAAATACAGTTTTCCGGGCCCAAGTTCAGAATCATACCTGTTGACTAGCCGTTAGGGCTAACTACTCTCTCACAAAAACATAACAAAGTCCTGCAGTCATTTGACCGGGACAGGGTAGCGAAAGTGGCCATTTCATGGTTGTACCGCCTAGACTGGCCTCCCAAAAAGGACAATCGACCAGTCCGTCCGTACAACCCCTCATGAGGTTTTGGAGATCGAAACTCAGGGTCTACCGTAAGGGACCTTTCACTCTCAAGTCAAACACAATAACAATCTCACGAAAATATGCATAACAGTCATCATTTTCATCATCATAAAACCAAGCAGATATGTCAATAAAAAACATGCATCTTTATCACACAATATTTATTATATAGTATATGCAGGAAATCCACTAGCCAGAGTGTGTTGTCCCCCTACCTAGCGTCTAAAGCTTTTGCCTGTTTTCGAGTACAAATCACAACTTGCCATGTCGCAACGATCTCTTTTAGGTAACTGGAGTTCCTAGTTTGACAACAACTGGTGTTAAAAACGGTCTTCACGTAAATCGATGACCTTGTCTGTTAAGACCAGGTATAATTCAGAGGTTTGGCACTAGCGTAACTGCTAGGCTTCTCTAAATTCTTAATCCGATATGACCTTGCACCCCGAGGCAAACAGTCATGTCAGACCGTGTGGTTTCTATATCTATTTTAATTTATTGTCAAGGAGGTTGATCAGATATGAACCTACAACGTGACCAGGTCAGTGCATGGGGAAACTGAGGGAGCTCTGGCTCAGTACCCAACGCCTGTATGCTCATGGAATGACCTTAGTCATCACGTTATTTGGTTACCACTGATATGACCTCAATATTTATTAAGTTCATTTGATAACAACAGTTAAACAGCGTTCCGTCTATAACCACCACTTAAATAACATGTTAAATAAGCTGGGTTTAAGGTATACCTGTTGAAGACTTCCCACGGGCAGAGTCTCGGTACTACTAGACTTTCCTAAGTAACAAGATTAAAAGAACCTAATTAACAAGAGATTAATTTAACAAAATTTTAGCAGAAGTTTGACAGAGATCAAGAAATTACCTATGGAGCTCAGAAATGATTTTTTAAAAACTTCACCAAAACATAGCCTTCACACTACTAGAATTGAAGAGCTCGTCGCCACGATCGCGTAGGCGAAATCGGATCGTCGATCGGAGCTCCAGAACTCAAGATAAACTCAAAACAAGATTGAAGAAGAGAGAGAAAGTAGGAGAGAGGAGAGAGAAGCTCTCTCTTAGGAAGCGTGTGACTGAATTGTGAGGATCAGCTGGGGTGTGCGGCACTATTTATAGGGGGAGAGAGTGAGTCAACTCGGTTGACTCATCCGAGTTGACCGGGTTGACTCAAGTTAACCATCACAAAATGGGCCAATGAGGAAGTGACACGTGGCATGTGCACTAACACTTGGCTGCACATGCAGCCATCAGATCTTGCTGCCATGCAGCGATGGATGCTCCATATCGTGCCACGTGGCGCTATCTGGTGATTTCCTATTTTATTTTTCTTTTTCATATATTTCGCAACTTCAAAAATTAATTAATAATAGCTCGGGACTCAGAAAAATACCCCGAAAAATACTACGGACTCGAATCGACTAGTACTAATTAATTATGAGGTCAAATTACCAATTTGCTCTTTAAAAAAATTTCAAAAATTTCAAGCTTCACAAACTAAGATAAAATGCTTTAAAGAAAAAGAAAATTTGGGAAATTCATAAAATAATCTCCCGGACTCGGAATAATACGAGACTTGCACCGTTGGGTTCGTGAGTAAAAGTACTACCTTTTAAAGTTCTAACTTGGGTCAAAACCCTAGTCAAAATTGGTCAAACAATTTAAAGCTCAAGGTGAAAAAAATTAGATTTTCTAACAAATAAATTCTATAAAAATTTTTTGAAAATAAGAAAAAATCACAAAATAAATTTGAAAATTTTCGAGTCTCACAAAAAGTTTGGTGAAGCTATTCTCGGCCGAGAGAGGGAACTTGTTTCTGAAATATTGTTCTTTTGGCGAGAAAAGTCTGACAGACTCAAATTTGTTTGCTTATTCCACGTGGCACCTCTCTTCGAGTAACACGTGGTGACTTCTTTAAAGATTGAGCTCACTAGTTGAGCTAATATATGGACATGAGCTGGCCTTGGTGAATTTGGGCTTGGCCATGCCTTTGGCCTAATACCAAATTATTGTGTAAACACCAACTGAGCCTTAACTTACAACCACTAATCCATTTTAATGCTTCACACCCAGATCTTTCCCCTATTATTTTCATCATTCAGTCTCATAGCCAAAAATTCACTATTTACCTGTCTTCATATTGCTTTATCTTGTCATGATGCTTCCTTCATGTGAAATGGTTAGAAAAAGGGCTAATCACTATGTAATCAATATGGTACAAAATGCATAAAAAGGTTGGATTAGTCTGATTCTTGTGCACCAAATTTGTGTTGCAATGCTCCCCCAATATGTTACACTACTTTCAATTATGGATCATTTGCACCACCTAAGCCTTATATCAATGCAACCGTAATTGAGGCAGCCCATATGAATAACCATTTGGTTGGAAATATCATTCATTCTCACAAACTTCTATTTGACAGCCAATCTGATTTTCAAAATCTTTCTCCATTAGATTTCATGCACACAATGATGGAAGGCGCGCGCTTGCCTTGACTATCTTGTACTAGCCAATCCACCTGCTCTGCATGTTCCTGCCCAAACCGACTTATTGCATATTTTGTGTTCATGGTATGATGACGTTGCTACTAATGTCGTATTGCCTCATGATTTCCTAGGTGTAATCTCCACAATGCTTCCTCCGTTGACCAACTTTGTACCTACTAGAGATCCATCAGTAGATGTAGCCCCCACTATCCTTTAATCCCCTGATGTTAAATCCAACATGATCAATTCTGGAAGTTCAAATGGGTATATTATAGATCTATGAAAGCCGGCAGTGGACACAAGTATAAGTGTAGCATGACTGGGCCATTTGTGAATATGTCAGCTGTAAACGATATTGCAAATGGCTTAATGTCAACCCTACCAGTCTAACTCATATTGTCTCTACTGCACTTGTTGTTAATCGTTCAACTAACAAGATTCATAGTTCATTTTCCCCAAATGTTGACCCTTTTGGTGTTGGACATTTTTTTGATCCCTCAACCTTCATAGTTCTATATTCATATACAACACCTGTTAACCACTGGAGTGTATCACCTTCTGCTGATCTTCAATCCTTCTTCGTCATTGATTCATGTTCTACCCCACCACATAATTTGTCTACACCACCACTTGCTACTCTTTGGTGTCTCTTCCCTGAAGACTCATATCCATCCACTATTGAATTTTGACACAAGTGGAAGATATAATTAATATGAAAATATATGAACTACATATTATGTTTCACCATGATAGATCATGGTATCAAGTGTTGGTCCACTTTTTGGTACATTTGGATTTTAAACATCTTGAAAGCCCAAATCCATAGTAAGGGGGGAAAAAATAGAGTTCCCGCTTATTAGCTTAATGACTTAGCTAATTGGATTTGAAATTCAAAATCCAACACATGGTCATCATGTAAAGTGATTAATATCTTACAAATAGGACATCTATTCTGAAATATCTAATAATTTGACAATGGAGAGTAGTAGCCATGGATTGAAGACAAAATGGTACATTCTCTGAAAATTGACAGAGCTTCTGATTGTTGATACCATACCTTACGAAGCAAAGCAACCAGTAAAAGGTTGAGTAGACTGCAAAGTGTCCATAGACAACACAATAAATGGTAAGTTATCTAGCATAGTTATAAAGGTATGGAATCCTACATGACTTTATATGATATTGGAAAAACATGTTATCAGTTCACAGTCAATTGAGTACTTTGTTGGTCAGATAAGTTCATATAGTTAATTCAAATGTCATTTCAAAAGGGGAAAATGATTGTACAATCGGGTCTAGCAGTAGCTATTTTGATGTAAAGAGTCTTTAGGTGGACACATAAATGTGGGATGAAGTCAATCATATATGGTGGTGTTTTAATAAAATGAATCACAGTAGTATAACTATGTAAAATAGTGGACATATACATCTTAGGTTCTAATTGTAACACCCCAAATTTTATTGACTTTGAGTTATAGGTGTTACTAAGTTAATTGAAATTAGTTAGAAACTAATTTATAGAAAAATTTATAGAATTTCATTTATCAAAGTGCTTTACTTGAAATTGTGTCACTTGCTTGAACAATAATTATTTTCACATGCTTATAGTGATTTCGGATTTAAGGCTTATGCACACTTATATTTTCCTAAATTGATTTAATTACTTACACTTGGTTAATTGGATGATAAACATAACTTTGTTCATTAATTTGATAATTTCGAAATCCAAAAGAATGTTAAAGAACTTGTATGTTTCCATTTTATACAAGAATTGTTTTAAAGCACTTAATTTAAGTAACCTGTTTTTAAATAATTATTTGGTTACTTAGGTGACCATCTTCGGATCACACACAAACACACACTCTTGCTTGTACAAATATGTGTTTGTGACTTATGATTTGTTTAAGAAATAAGATTTGACAACTACAAATACCAAGGGTTACAAATAGACTTTAAAACCCTATTTTCTTTGACCAACCTAAACCATTAGGGCTAGAAACCTAGATTACTTGGGCAAGAGATTAAAATGATGGCTATTGCATGACATGTAGGTCATGACTATAATTGGACCTTGTGTGTCTTTTCAGAAATAAGGAAAGAAAACTCAATAAAAATTCATGATGGTTTTTAATTAATTGATTTGGGTTAAGTAAAAACCTTTAATTGGTTATTGGGCTATTTAGCCTAGAGCCTTAGGCTAAACATTCAATTAAAAAGGGTCAAAGAGATTAGCCAACCAATAAGAAACCTCTTGAGAAACAAAAAGCCCTGACAAACAGCCCAAAGCTTTGTCAGAAACCTTTCTTACGTAAGATAGGAAGTGACTCTTCAGGTTTCATTCCAACAAACACAATAACCCTTTTATAAAACTAACTCCTGTTCAGACCAAAGAACCCACGAAATTTCTGATTTCTTAGACAAAGAGAGAGTTAGAGAAAGAGAAAGAACAAGAAAAGAAGAACAGGAAAGCCAAAGGGAAGCCAACCCGAGAAGGAGGAGGAAGTTTTCAACTTGCATTATTCTTTGGGAAACTCAGCAAGAATTGGTAAGAACCCTCACCCTACTCTCTAAGTTTGATTTTCAATACCCTCATATCTTGTTAAATGGCTAGCGTTAAGTGCATCCAAAGAAAAATCCAAAAGTCTCATAACCTAACTTTGTTTGGCAATTTTTGCACTTTCTGACCTTACTTGACAAAAATCAATTTTTATACCAATTGGGATATAATCTTGAAAAATTGTGGTTGTGCATAAAATTAGACATATACACCTTTCATTCAAGCTAAGAATCATGTAAATCCCATTTATATTGAGTGAGTTATGCATTTTTAAAGTTTGCCTAAAATTTGCCTATTTTCTATAGTTTTTTCAAAGAAAATTCTTGAAGTTTGCATATTTGGATTTGCTTTTACTTTGGGACTTGATTTGAAATCATCATGGTAGATTATAAGACTGATTTTGGACTTGTATCAATTGTTTTTATTCAATTTGGAGCCTCAAACCCGAAAAAGACACTTTTTGCCATGTGAACAATAATTCTGTAGTAAATCAGCATTCTGATGTGAACTTTGGGCTTTCGAAAACATACTTAAACAACTCCAATTGCTTTGAAAATTGTTGTGCATGAGTATTAGTATGTCTTCTAAATGGCTGTGAAAAATCTCGTTCAAATTATTTTTGTGTCATTTTATAAAATTTCGGGAGCAGGTACTATTCATTTGCGATTTTAAAGGAAGTATTTTACCTCAAAAATGTCATTTTTGTTATTAAGGGTTTTTGGCCTAAATGGTTAGTTCACACAAGTCACAAATCATCCATGTGATTGATCTATGAGCATGAGGGAATTCATTTACTTCTATAATGGAATTTGGGTTGTCAAAACCCTATTTTTTTAACAAAAAACTAGGCTTCGGCATATCTATTTTCTGCCATGTCTTATGTGTTAATTTTTAAGTTTTCAATTATGCTTACACACATGATTTAGAACTTATTGGAGGTCATAGGATGATTATTTATTGGTTAGAGGTCTCGGATGTCACTTAACTTAGCCAATACGACATCAAAACCCTAGAAAGCCTTATTTGAGTTTTAGAATGTGAAATCTAATTCCCTTTATGTTTGGGATTAATTTTCAGTTTGGTGGATCACCAGAAGGACGAGAAGCTTCAAGTGAGGTAGGGGGAGCTAGTCCTTTCTAAGCTCTATGTTTCAATATGGTTCAATTCATAGTTATATTAATGAAAGTGTTTGTTTCTTTGATTGCTAGTTTCGGCATTAATGTGATGTTTTATTTTGTCTTGATGTGGCTGCCATGCTTGTTTTGGAATTGAATAATTGAACTTGAAAGGAAATTATGATTTATTTAGTTAGTCATAGAAAATGTAATTGATTTTCTTTGAAACCGAGAATATATTGAATTTGATATGCATGTTGATGACTTCAACTTTCCTTGTGAGGATGAAATAAATTAATCTATTTGTCCTAAAGTTAAATGAGTGGACTTATATAAATTAGTTGAGGATTGAAAAACTAGGGCTGCATCTTTAGTGCATCTTTAGTTTTAAAGAACTAGCCTAGGACTTAAGGTTCTAATTGGACTTAAATTAGTTTATTTTGGAAAGTAATAAACTACATGCTATTTTAATGTGGTTTTGGAAGAGTGATCACCTACACTTAAAATAATTATGACTTGCATAATTGGTGGTACCTGAAAATATTAAGGATTGATTTTTACCTTGTTGTTAATCTTGGAGGTTTTAAGGATCAAGAACTAGATTAAGGGGTAAAAGAGGATTGAACTAATAAAAGAAATTTGTTCTTTGGCTTGTTATTGGTTTCGAAGATGAGTTTTAAATCTAAACTTGGTTGTTCATTTAATTGTGAAAGTTTGTATTAGGTGATCTATTCACTTAATAAACTTGATTAATTTCACTTTCAGTGATCGGACCCCAATTTTTGATTTATGTGATCATTCAGGAACTAGTCAAACAGACACAACTCAGACGATTCAGTAACTAAAATATGAAACCCCAGATTGACTTCTAAAACCAAAAATCACTTTTGTAAACAACACAAATCAAACACACCAAAGGATCAAGTGACATCCTATACACTCAGAGAACCCATCACAGTAGGCATCCCAGTGTTATCTACAACTGCAGTGGTGTGTGATTAGCTAGACAGTTCAATAAGACATATATCAATTTTAAGCATATAACTTTAAAAGAGTAAAGTGTGATAAAGTTATAAAATTAGGAAATAATTACACAAATAAATCTAAAAATAATTGTCATTGTTTAATAGTAGGAGAAGGACTCTTGTAACATAGTTACATTGATGTGGCATCACGTTTTATAAAATATTAATATTTGATAAAAGCTATTTTTAGTTTTTAATTAAAAAAACTCTTGTATGAGCCCTTAAGCTCCCATCTTTTTTGTGGCCTTCCCAAATTAAAATTGTAAGTAAGTGCTTTGCCAATAAGCTTGAAAATCATATAGCATCGCCCTGGTTGCTGGAGGCAGACCTTAACTCGGTCTGAAAATTAAACGAATCGATGGGTTTAATCATATTACGCTTCCAATACGCATTGTGGGCTGCTCTTAGATATGTAGATCTTGCCCTTGTTTAGGGTTGTGGCAGCCTTGCTGTACAGGCCAAGAAGAGCCTGAGACCGCCAATGAAGACTTGAAGAAGAGTGCACAAAGTGCAAACTGTTAGTGGGAAATAATCTACCATTAAAAGAACTTGCAACAACAGAGATAAAAACAGGCCCAATTTCAGTACTACCCTTGTGATGATTTCCCTTCAATTTGTTGTAGAATGCTGGCAATGACACAAAAATGGTGTTGAAATCGTTGCTAAAGAGGTCGTTGAGAAAAACTCTCAACTCTGATGTTGATGAGAGGAGGCCAAGGCTGCACAGACGATTAAACCCATCGACAAAATTGATTTTCAGACGGGGTTAAGGTCTGCCTCCAGCAACCATGGCGATGTTCTGTGATTCTCAAGCTTCTTCGCAAAGCACATACTTACAATTTTATTTTGGGAAGGCTACAAAAAAAATGGGAGCTTAAGGGCTTATTTCAATTTTTTTTTTTTTTTTTTTTCATTTTTTACTCTGATTTGGAAGGGCCAAACTGAGTGAGAGTGGGAGGGAGAGAGGCTGGAGGTGAGAGTTAAGAGAAAGGAAAGAGTATTTTTAATTAAAAAATAAAAATAGCTTTATCAAATATTAATATTTTATAAAACATGATGCCACATCAATGTAATTACGGTTAAAGGCAAGTCCTTCTCTTGACAGTGGCAATCTACTCATATATTTAGAGGTGTACAATGGGCCGGGCCGGCCCCAATTCGGCACGAGCTTGGCCCATTTAAAGTAGGCCCGACCCGTTAATAAGTGGGCCGGGTTGAACTCGGCCCATACGTATGGGCCGGGCTGAGCCAATGTTTTCTATCCCGTTGGGCTGGCCCGGTCTGATCCCGTTTTGTGTTGGGCCGGCCCGTTTATACTAATATTTTTCAAATTTTTTTTTTTATTAAATTTACTATTAGCCTTGTTTTAATTTTTAATTTTGGTTTTGGTGGTGAAATTTGATAGAAAATGAAATAAAAGTAGTAGAAAATTAAAAAATTTGATAGAAAATAAAATGACATAAAAAACTATTTGATTAATTAAACAATAATAGAAACTTAAAATAATTAATCGGGCCGGCTCGGCTTGGCCCGAGCCCAGCATAACTCATTATTGGATGGGCCATGGGCCGGGCTGGGCTTAAGGTTTAGAATAATTGGGCCGGCCCGACCCTGTCCGATTATTAAATGGGCCGGCCCAAGCACGGCACGAAGCACGAATGGGCCGACTTTAAATGGGTCAGGCCGGCCTGTTGTACACCTCTGCTCATATTCAAGTAAAAAATTAACATTTGATTAGACAGTAAGAAATATATCAGTAGTCAAATTGTAAGTAAATCAAAACGTTAAATATTGATTTGATAAAATTGAAACGATAGAGTGCAAATTGTGAAACACCTCAAACCTCAAGCGTGTAAGTTATAATTTGCTCTTTAGTGTTTAACTATGCATTGCAAAAAATTAAGAGTGCTGTTATTTGCACACCACTTTTTTTCTCTTTCCACACCCCCAAAAATTAATTTGTGAATTTACCTAATTGACACAAAGGAAAANCTCCGAAAACCACCCTTTCTTTCTTTTTTTTTTCTTTTTTTTGTCTCTCTTTCTCTCTCTCTCTCTCTATTTCCTTCTCACCTATCTCCCTTTCTCTGTCTTTCTCTGGCTTAAAGATACGTGACTATCCCAGCCTCGTGCAAGCCGCAAACACTGTCCAAGACGCCAAGAAGAAAAAGAAGAAGGTTAAAAAAATTTGCAGTTGGTTCGGTAGTCATCTTCCGAACACGACATAATGGTTCGGCACTATACTTCTGAACGGTTTCACAATTGTTTAGCATTATACTTCCAAATGGTTTCAAGATTGTTCGACACTGTACTTCCAAAACATGCTCCAGTTGCAAATTTTATTTTTTAAGTTTTGGTTGTCTACTTGGGTGAGAAAAGAGAGAGAGAGAGAG
>QANW01012055.1:190958-206770 GCA_003254865.1 Dryas drummondii | reverse complement strand
AAAAAAAAAAAAAAAAAGTATGCAAAAAGAAAAAAAATGGTGTCAAATAACAATACTCAAAATAAAAGAATATAGTGAAGCCAAAACCCAAACCTAAATTGGCTCTAAAGTCCAAACTTGAAGCCTGATTGGGCTAGACTTCAAGCCCTCATCTTACCTCTTAAGCCTAACTAGGCCGAATTTTTTGTAAAAATCCAATGGGCTCAGCCTAGCCCAAGCTTGAACCCAAAATTTTGGGCTTGGGCCATTCCAGACATAACCCGCTTATGTCAAGTTCTTTAATCGAAATCAACATGAGTGACAGAGTGAGGTTATAGAGACCACCCTCAGTTGCTGAGTTGACCATCATAATATATTTTGCTTAACTTTTTTTTCTATTTTATCTTTTATTACAAAAACAGTATGAAATCACCCAAATCTATTTGGTGGTTATCTACCGAAACATCCACCAATGTTCGGCAGATAAGTGTCGTATAGACACAAATATTTCGATAGATAATTGTCGAATGTCTTTTTTATTTCTATTTGGTAGTTATCCATCGAAAAATTCACAAATGTTCAGCAGATAACTGTTGAATAACCACAAATATTTCGATAGATAACTGTCGAATGATCATATGAATAAAATTTAAATTTTTTGTTTTAAATGTAGAATTAGAATTTTAAAATAGAGTGGCCAGAATAGCACCACTCAATAACATATATACCAATAAGATACAAAATAAAAAGTTGGGGTATGTAACTGGGACAAAAAAAAAAATTCAGAAACTAAATGAGACATCCACTATATTCAGACACACAATTTGAAGAAGAAAATGTTGTAAATATCATGGATCAAGTACCTGTCCACAAATGTATAGATAATAGGTATTTATCTGATGTAATCTAGATAAATAATGTTTTTTATCTTATGTATTGATCTAAGGTGATAATACCTACATAATGACTTGAGTTCTATTTGATGTAAAGTAAGAGACTTAAGCTCTCTCATCTATTTCTGACAAATTCCTTTATTTTTATAACAAAACCATTATATAATTAACATTATAACTTCTATAAGGCCAATTCAACGAAAGTTGGTCGTAGTCTAGTAAAAGACTTGTAAGAAAATAAATTGTTCTATCGACTTCAGAAGCCAAGTTATGCCTTTTTTTTAGGCCAATAATTCCAACAATCAACCTTAGCTAAAATCTGACCAAACATAAAATCCAATTATCCGGCAACTTAAAAAAAAAAGTCTAAGTAATTAAACCTGGTGAAATTTAAATTGTTCTTTATCTTGGTACATGACTACATGTTACAAAAATGTGGCTGCATCACCGAATGGCTTGCAAGTTCCGCTGCTATCTAACAAAATCAATTAGAGTGGCCACTCAAAAAAAACCATGTGACAACCACATTGTCCAAACAGAAGCACTTGTGGGCATTCAAGTTAAATAAATTGAATAAAATTAACATATTAAAATCCCTTTACAACCTTCCCATACATAAAAATAGAGAGCTTAAAAGCACACCTGAGGTCAGGTTCGTCAGAACACACAATCATATATGAAACATGAGATTTAAGTATGGCAGAAGCTTCAGCAGCAATATCCTCCACAACACCAACAGCACAACTAAATCAGAAATCATCGCTATATCAACTACTAATAATGGAAAAAACCTAAACATACAAGAGAGGCCCCTTTAGAACAATAATCAATCACTGAAATCCATGCTTCCACTGCGAGAGCTACTAGCATTGCGACTATGTAATGACAGACCCCTCATGTGGCCAGCCAAACCAGAACTATCCATCTTGTTTTCCTGGAAGTATTTTTCCCTCTCAATGTGTTTTGCAGGTGGGGGTGGAATTGCAGCAGGTGGAGGATGTAGATTTGATTCATGTGACAGAGTTGGGGGTGGAATTGCAACACGTGAAAGATGTCCATTTGATTCATGTGATGCAGTTGGGTGTGGAATTGCAACACATGAAGGATGTCCATTTGATTCATGTGATGCAGTTGGGGGTGGAATTGCAACACGTGAAAGGTGTCCATTTGATTCATGTGATGGCTCCAAACAAAGTGGTCGTATAAGTGGACGGTTCAGCCTTTCTCCTGGGTTGGATGATCCAACCAAGCCCAAGTGGGGGCGGTCAGGAGACTGCTCTTCATCCTCCGGCCTCACACAAGCTTTTCCTTTCCGTAGCCTGTCAAGTTTTCCAGTCAAAGATGACTGATTTTAGATCAGGAAATCATATACGTTCTTACACATATTCATACAGGACTTGTATGATCTACTTAGAAAGCAACATTTGCAGTGAGCATACAGATTAAAAGTGTTTATACAAGGAATATTAAATGCCCATAGTGGATGAGATATACAATCAATTTTTCCAAGAAAAAGGCTAGGCCAGTGTAGTTGAACATACCTGCGGAAAAGCTGTTCAGCCTCCTCTTCCTCCTCGGCCTGTTCTTCGTTAAGATGGTTCACAGTTGATGTAGACTTACAAGAAAGAAGGGCATCATGTCTTGCAAGAACCTTCTGGAGCTGCTCATTTAAGGCAATAGCTCGAGAAACTACCTTCTCATCCCTAGGAAAATTAAAGACTAAGGTTCAATTGAAGTTGCAAGTGCTATAACTTATACATGCATGAACATTTAGTTTTAATGTGCAATTTTGAACAGAAGTTGCAAAATATTTAAGCTCACATTTCAGGAAGTAATTTGGAATTTGTTACACAATTCAGAAAATTTTACCAGTTATACAATATCAACTGATATCACCACAGAAATAGGAACTTCAATTCAGACCTTCCTTAGACTATCAACATATATGTCATTATATATATACATATATACTCAAATCCCTAAATTTTCTCTTTTTTCTCTTTTTTCTCTCATTCTATTTTCCCTCTTTTCTTCAATCTTGTTTCTTTTTTATTCAAGTGAATCGTTGACTTTATAGTGGTATAGTCTGATATCTTCTATACTATTTATTATTATCAATTTTTTATAGTGGTTCTATTAGTTCAAAATTTTGGGTAAAGAGGATAATTTTTTAGGGTTCTTGATTAAGTACATTTATATTTCTAATTAAATTAGGCTTTGAAGAAACTTTTGCTTGAATATATAAGTTAAATAAACGAAGTTGTATGAGATGCCCCTCCTAGTTTAGATTTCTGGCGCCACCACTGCTTAGAACTAAAACCAAAATGCCAATGAGCACACAGCCCGAATGCTCCCACTTCTAAGGCTCTCATAAGCCGAACCATCTAGCTTCCAAATGCCTATATTCAATTGTGCAACTATGAATTTCAACAAAAAATAAAATAAAATCCAAGATACCTAATCACCACGATTTGATTTCGAAATAGATTGATCTGCATAGATTTTACATCTATGAAAATTGGGTGTTCCAATTACCATCTTCTTCATCCATTTCTTAAGCTTTAGCTCAAGCACTACAGCACTACCAAAAGGAGGTGAAATTTCTCATCATTTTATATTTTATTTAAAAATAATACTTAGCTTATGAAAATTCCAACTACAGATTGTTTATGAGGTTAACTACAGCAACTCACTATCAGAGGCAAAAAATTCCGGTGACCAACAGTTTTGAGATTCACCATTTTAGAAGAGTCAAGGATGAACACCATGATCCTCAGCAGCTTTTCCTTATATTGGTGTATGCTTGTGTCTATCAAAAATTTTAAATTTACCTTTCAGACATGAATTCTACACAGTATATGAAAATTTTAAAGCACGTCGCACAAACACATGCCAGCCAACCAACCCAAATAATCAAAATAACTATATGACTACATCAACAATTAAAATGGAGGAAAAGCTTCTAGAAAATGGAGGGGAGTAGTTCTTGAATCCAAACTGTTCAAGGCCAAGGACCTCCCCGTTCCAAGGGCAGACCCCATGTGGGTCCCACCAACATGCTTTTGTTATCCCTGATTTTCTACAAATATCTTTGATATCTTACTTTGATTGAGAGCTCAACTTCTTTTTTATCATTTTTTTATAAGAAACGAAATTTATTAAAACAAAGTACAAAAGACAGGGAAAGTGGACAAGATACCCACCAACATCAGAAATAAAAAATTTAGTTTTGAGACTACAGTCTACAGTGCACTCAACACCATGCAACCAATAAAACAAGTTATTATACTTCACAGAACAATTGAAGCCTTACCGAGAAGTCATCACAAGATGCATAATTTTTTGCTTTTGGAATGAACATTGTTCCACAAGATCAAGTGTGAACTCATCTTTTGCCCCCTAAAGAAACATATATCTAAGAGTCAACATTACAGAAGATAATTTACAAATTAATGGACACCTTTAAATATCAACTTGTCAACTAACCAGACATGCAATGTAATTATATCATCATTTCAATACAAGGTACATGCCCCTGGTGGTTTATGCCCCATGTCTAATGTGGCAGATGAGCACACATTGCAATGGCCACATGGTTTCTACATTTGGCTTGGGAACAACCAGGCTATGGCAGAGATAAAATCCAGGCGCCACAATTGCATGATCTATTTTGCACATTGAAGTTTTATGAACGAATTTCTTTTCATATAAAATGAGGTGACATCTGTATTAGATTTTAAAAATCAAAATAATTTCCAGAAAAGAGTTTTGCTGTTAAGCAAACTCCAGGAAATAGAAAATAGTCTTGCAAAGGTTCTCTTACCCTCTATTATCTTATGGGTGTCTGGGTTTTCTTAGTTTCTTCTTTTAATTAGTCTTATCTTTTGCTACAAAGGGTTGGTCATTTTAATAACATATATGAGTAGAATCTCCCCCTCAACAGTAGACTGATTAGCCTGATAAGCACTGGATCACTGTGTTGTTAATTTGGCTCGCATTTGAAGATTTCCTGGTTCATGGAGGATTTCCATGATATTCTAGGATGAAGTTAGGAGTCCAAATAGGTGTTGGAAGGTTATTAATTCCTGGTGCGTTTTGGACTTCGTTTTGGGCAAGTTTTGAGGTTTTCCTTGTGTATAAAGGAAACCTATTTCCTACTCAAAGTTAACTTTCTTCCTACTTTATCTAGGATTGTAATCTAAGGCCTATGGTTATAAATAGGACCTTAAGGGCTTAGAAAAACGTGAGAGAATCAGATTAGAGTGAGCAAGTCCTTAGGATTCTTGGGAGGCACACAATCTAGAATAGGTGAGATCAAGATTAGGTAATTAATTTTGGGTGAGAGATCTAGGGTTCTTGGGAAACACTTTGTGAAAGGGTGTACAAGGGATTTGGGGATTGGGTTATCTCTCCCGGGGACGTTGGCAGAAATTTTGCCGAACCTCGTAACAAATCTTGGTGTGATTGTGTGTGCTTATTGGTTTATTATTTTCTGTTTTCTTGGCTGTGTTTGTTATTTATCTTTTATCGAATTATTGCTTGTACGCCGTGACGGTGGGAATTAGGATTTAATTCTCAAACTACATCAACAATTGGTATCAGAGCCAGGTTTCGTGTTCATCGATCGTGGTTCCGTGTAGTTTGTCATGGCAGCGGGAAGTAGTGGTATTTCATCTTTTAAGGTGGAGCAATTTGATAGAAGAGGTAACTTTACTCTATGGCAAAAGAGAGTGAAGGATGTCCTAGTTTCGCAAGGCGTGGTACGCGCCTTGAAGGGAAAGGAAGAAGGAAAGCCGGCAAAGATGACAAATGATGATTGGGAAGACTTGGAGTGCAAGTGTGTGAGCACGATTCGGCTTTATATTGCTGATAATATTATCAACAATATAGATGAAGATTCTGCCCCGGAATTGTGGAAGAAACTAGAAAAGCTTTATTTAGCTCAGAAGTCTATGGCCACAAAGTTGAATCTGAAGCGGGACATATATAAGCTGAAGATGGAAGCGGGTGCAAATCTCATGGATCATATGAACGTGTTCAAAGGACTGCTAAATCAACTTGAAAGAGTTGGGGTAAAGATTGAGGAAGAAGATCGAGCCCTCTTACTTCTAACCTCACTTCCTGATACATATGACAACATAGTGGATATCTTCTTGTATGGTAAGGATACACTGAAGATGGAGGAGGTCGAGTCAACTCTCTTGTCTAGTGAAAGAAGAAAGAAAGTTGAGGATAAAGATTCCTTGTTTGTTGCTCATGGTCAAAGAGGAAGGCAAACTACCAAGGGTTCTAGTGATAATAGCAAGGCTAGATCAAAGGGTAGTGGTAAGGGCTGGCAGTGCTATAAGTGCAAAGAGTGGGGACACATAAAGAAGGACTGTCCGACTTGGAATAAGAAGGATGGTCATGGCTCTACAGCGGTAGCAGACTATAATGAATTTGGAGAACTTTTCACAGTCTCTATAGGTAACACTTCTTCTCATGGTGATTGGATATTGGATTCGGGTTCTACTCACCATATATGCTATAGGAAAGAATATTTTGAAAAGTTTCAAGAATCAAAGGGAGGATCTTTCTCTTTGCCTGACGGGTCCAAAGTTGACGTCATGGGGGTTGGAATGGTGAAGATCAAGATGTTCAATGGGGTGGAGCATACTTTGGGTGGAGTCGCTTATGTCCCAAAGCTACAAAGGAATTTGATATCCTTGAGTAGGTTGGATTCCAAGGGCTACCTGGTTTTGATAGCAGGTGGAGTCATGAAAATTACTCATGGAAGCATGGTCCTAATGAAGGGAGAGAAGTGTGGTGGTCTATATGTTGTGATTTTGGCTCGCTGGAACTTCCAGAGGGTGGTGGCTGACTGGTCGCCCAAAGGCAGCGAGCATCAGTTATTTTTCTGGAGCAGTTTTTTGGCTTTCCTAGTTGGGTACGGAGATTGAAGGGCAAAAGGGAACATGCGCATAACCTTTCCTAAGTCCGGAAGGAGTTCTATTGTTTTTCCTTTATCTTTACCTAATTCTATTAGGACTAGGAATCCTACTGTAAGCAGCAAGCCTATGTCTATATAAAGGTTGCTACAGCTCTAGAGAAGGAGTTAGAATACTGAAAATACTTAGAAAAACAGTGTGAGACTAGAGAGAGAGGGTGCGGCAACACTAGGAAGCTAGGGTTAGGGTTTCAACAAGTTCTTGTAATCCAATTCTAAATATAGTGGAGCTGTGATTCTCTATGGATCACACGGGGACGTAGGCAAAGTTCGCCGAACCTCGAGAACAAACTTTTTGGTGTTCTTTGTGCTTTCTTTTGCTGCTATATATATTGTGTGTTTGTTTGCTAATTAATCTAACTCTAGAATACATCTAAGACAAAGCTAGAAGGTGTTTTTCACTTCAATTGGTATCAGAGCCAGGTTGGCTAGAAGGCTTTTGCGATGTCTAGAAGGGGTAATCGAAGCATGGACTTAGGGGATATAAGGCCTGCTTTGAAGCCATATGATGGCAAGGAAGATTTTACCGATTGGCAACGGATGATGAGAAACGTTTTGGTTCAGCAGGATCTTGATGATGCACTACTTGATGGNTTGGAAACGGAATGCACAAGAAATCAAGCGCTTGAGGAAGGTCTCGTTTGTGGGTACAGCAAAGACGGTTGTGACATGTTTCCAAGGTTCAAACGATGGTGAGAAAGGAGATCCTATTGGAGGAGGGGCTGAATCGAGGCCCCTCTTCGGTGCTAACCGGTAATTGGTTACACGATGCAGCTGCACATAGGTATTGGCTGTGCGAATCAAGGGTGGACCATAGTTTCTTGATTCGGGTTATGTGTAGTTGGTACAAGGTCAAGGCCAATGGTATTTGGTGCAAGTTAATTTGCATGATATGCTCGCTAAGGTGGAGATTGTTGTTAATTTGGCTCGCATTTGAAGATTTCCTGGTTCATGGAGGATTTCCATGGTATTCTAAGATGAAGTTAGGAGTCCAAATAGGTGTTGGAAGGTTATTAATTCTTGGTACGTTTTGGACTTCGTTTTGGGCAAGTTTTGAGGTTTTCCTTGTGTATAAAGGAAACCTATTTCCTACTCAAAGTTAACTTTCTTCCTACTTTATCTAGGATTGTAATCTAAGGCCTATGGTTATAAATAGGACCTTAAGGGCTTAGAAAAACGTGAGAGAATCAGATTAGAGTGAGCAAGTCCTTAGGATTCTTGGGAGGCACACAATCTAGAATAGGTGAGATCAAGATTAGGTAATTAATCTTGGGTGAGAGATCTAGGGTTCTTGGTAAACACTTTGTGAAAGGGTGTACAAGGGATTTGGGGATTGGGTTATGTGATTTAGTCCAAATGTAATCTTAATACTTATTATTCTCATAGTGAAGAACGGAGATCTCTCCCGGAGACGTAGGCAGGAATTTTGCTGAACCTCGTAACAAATCTCGGTGTGATTGTGTGTGCTTGTTGGTTTATTATTTTCTGTTTTCTTGGCTGTGTTTGTTATTTATCTTTCATCGAATTATTGCTTGTATGCTGTGACGATGGGAATTAGGATTTAATTCTCAAACTACATCAACACACTGATGGTAATTAAGGCCCTTCAATTGGAAATTTGTTATAGAGAGCAAGTCCTTACTGTCCTCTTTGTCAACCATGAGAATCAAAGAACCGAGTCAAGAACTGAGATTTGAGACAACAACATTCAATTGAACCTATAGCATAGCAGCCAGAGAGAAGCTGCTAGGCATTGCTTTCTTTTCTCTTTTGTGTTTTAGAACTTTTTGTTTTTTTACAAATGCAGAAGTACTGTATATAGGACACATCCACTTGAATAATACAACTAAAAGACTTAAATAAAGTGGGACATATAGGAGAGTGTATTAGGGAGGCTGTTGTGTATTAGGGAGACTTTCTCCTAACATTTGTATGATTGGTTTTTTTATCATCCTAGAGCTTATTATCTAGGAGAGTGTATGTTAGTGGACATCTTGTTCACTGCATTGTATGTTGTATTATTTTTTCTTTTAATGAAAGTCTGTTTCTTATAAAAAATAAAATAAAATAAAATAAAGCGGGACATATAGTTGGCTCAATTAGAAAACAAGGAATTAAAAGTAAAAAAGAAAACGAAAAAGAAATATAAAAATACAGTTGCAGGAAAAAAGAAAGAATTGTTAAGGGAAATTGAAGTTGAGGTTTCCAGCAATTGCTGATTTCTTTTTGGGCACAGTGGTGAAGACGATGATAATGATGATGATGGGGTTTGAACAACGTGATGTTAGATAAGATGTTATCCCTAGAAATTAGTTCTAGAAATCAGCTCAATCAGTAGCTCTAGGAGTCCAGAAACCTGCCTGATTAGTACTAGAAATCATCCCTAAAAATAACCCTACATCAACTACACTATAGAAACCTAAAATTAAATGTACAATTAAGCAGTACTAATCAATAACTTTTTTATACGAGTAATGACATTTATTCAAGTTTTATTAAGCTCTCCCTCATTTTTTTGAAAACTTTAGATTCTTCCATTCTTATATCATGCCTTAGTTTTATAACCTTTTCGTATATTGAATGTTTCGTATGTCAAATAACTCAAGGTTTATTATTATTCATACATAAAACACGTGTGTGTGGCTTGCATGTCCCTGTCATATATATATATAGGGGGTGGATCCATGGCATTCTATTTTTGACACAAGTTTTCAATGGAGCCCACTCCATATAAGATTTCAACGATCCAAACCATCTATCTTTTAGGTCTCCATTAAAGGATCATTCTTGCAAAAAATTAGGTAAATCGAAAACCGTTTACCCACAAAGATTAAGTGGTCAACAAAATAAACATTTGAAATGTTGATCATTTAATCTTTGCAGGTAAATGGTTTCTGATTTACCTAATTTTTTGCAAGGATGATCTTTTAATGGAGACCTACAAAATAGACGGTTCAGATCGTTAAACTCCTATATGGAGTGGGCCCAATTGAAAACTTATATCAAAAATAGGATATCATGGATCCTTCTCCATATGTATATATATATATATATATTTTGACAAGAACATGTCCCTGTCATATAGTGTCCATTTTTTTTTTTGAAAAGATACTTTTATGGGAAATGCTTGGGCCCTCGGTTTTGAGGAACTTTTTGTCCTTAGCATCGATGTGGGCCAATACAATAGAGCCATGTGTTGCTTTTAAAATTTCTTAAACATGTAACCAAACAGCAGCCCCACCCAACCCAGTAGCCTCACCCCCTCCCATCCTCATTGTTGGGGGGGTCAAACACTGGCCACCCCCACCTCTGGCGCCGGCAAACCCAACCGCCAGAATGTGATTCATGTGAAGGAGCAGGTGGTGCTGTCCAAGCATAGATAGAACAGAAATAAGGGGGATTGGGTAATGAGCTTCTCAAGGAGGATGCATATGGGATTCTAAGTAGAATCAGAAAACGGAATAATCTTGCAGACCAAATAGTACTGAAAACCAAATTATTTAAAAGAAACCAACAAAACAAGCTTCTAGACAAAGAAAATTATAAAAGAAACAAAAAAAAAATTTAATGGTGTTTTTCAGAGAGAGAGAGAGCGAAAGAAAGAAAAAAAGAAAGAGAAAGAGAGAGATTTCGACATGGCTTGTTCGTTTGGGCTCGCAAGCCCCAGCGGTGAGGGTAACCGATGTTGGACCTCCTGGCAGTGAGGATGGAGGGCGTGGGACTGCTGGGTTGGGTGGGTGAGGGTGGGGTTGCTAGAGTGTGTGGTTACATGTTAAGAAGGTTGCTAGAGTGTTTGGTTACATGTTTAAGAAATTTAAAAAGCAACACATGGCTTTATTGTATTGGGGCTACATCAATGCTAAGAACAAGAGGGTCCTCATTCCCTACTTTGATTAACATAAAATTCTATCATACAGTGTCCCTTTTTTAATATGTGATTTAAATCTCAGGTGTGTTCCTTATGTCACATTTCCATATTCATGCTTCATGGGCACACTGCACACATATGATGACCCTAATTGTCCTCTAGCCTCATAACCTATAGAATCTAATAATAATTAAAAATAATCCTTGAAAAAGAAGGGATATAGATTTTTGTAATAGATGGAAAAGGAAGAGGATAACATAGCAGCAGCTAAAGTGGTGCAACCACATTAGCCAAAAAAAAAATTTTACGCAGGCGCGGCTCCTGCTAATTTCTGTATGTGGAAGGTTGTATGAAATTTTTTCTTAAGCTAAAGAGAAATGTTAATATGAGATAATCACCTTCACAACACAAACTATCCATCATCAAGCACCAACTTGAGTCTTTCAAGTAATAATGTATGTCATTCCTGACTTCTGTTTGTCAGTGTCAATCCCAAAAAGAACAAACCAAATAAGAGATTCTAATCTAAACCATTACAAACTGAAGAGTTAACATTACCAAAAAAAGAAAGAAAATGAAGATATGAAAATGCAATGCTTTCTGTCAAGTAGGGCAATGAAAGATATCAATGCAACTCATCTTTTCTGAAATCCAAACAAATCAATGAAAGTCCACCATCATACCTCAGGATGCTGACCGTCAACAGCGTCAAGGACTTCCTTCAAAACCTCCAATGCATTACTAGCCTTCTGAATAATACTGCAAGAAATAGGTACACAAGAATAAATGGTCTCCTGCAGGCAGCAGCAACAGCAAGAACAAAAACAATGATAACAATGACAAAAGTACTAGAACTATCCAACTACACACAAAAATGAAAAAATCTACAGCATAGGACATGTGACATTAGCAATATATATAACCCTTCATTTCATAAAACACGATTTATAGAACCATCTAAGGAAATAGATTCTTCAGAAACAATAATGGATACAAAAGGAATCTATCTCTGTAAGGATTTGAGAATTTTTGAGTGATTGTATTCATTTTCTACTAGCTTTTATTTTTGGAAAACTGAGTTATATATAAAGCTATGAAGCACGGATACGGATACGGCGATACGATACGACACAACATGGGGATACAATAAATCTCTAAAAATTAGGATACGATACGTCATGGATACGGTAATTAAAAATATATATTAATATATAATAATAATATGAATAATTTAAAATATACTTTCAATAATATGAAATTCAAATTTATCATCCAAATCCAAATTTAATCAACTTCAATATTCCTATTCAATGAAGAAAACAGTCTCAAATAATGGTTCATCAAGAGTAAGGTTAGTAATTTTAAGCATCCCAACACCTATTCAATGAAGATGGAAACTAAGAAGACTATTTCAAAGACTTAGTTCAAAGATATAGTAATATTAGCATTATATTAGTTGATGCTATAATATTATATTTGAATATTATAATTTTTTTTTTTGGTCAAATATTATAATATTATATTTGAAAAGTGAAAAAGTAGAAACAATTGACTCAATTAAGATATTAGTTGATGCACATTTGCACGTGAGGAACTAGAAAGATAAAAGGATAAGGCCAAGGCCACAGATATTACACACACAGAGAGGCCAGATTTTAGAGAGAGAAGTAGAGAACAGAGAAAGATTACAGAAGATGAGAGGAGAATAGCTCGCCACTCGCCACTCGCCACTCGTCGGCATCGGTCTCTCGAGACTCTCTCCACACTCCACAGGGATGAAGAAGAAGAAATCAGAAATGAAGAATTGAGTTCTGGGTAGTCTGGGTAATTGGGAATCTTTACATCTTTACATATTACCCGTGTCGAGAGCAAAGGATACGCGTATCCAACCAGTCAACCACGTATCTGTTGACCCAGATACGTATCCAATGCCTATCCGAGCGTATCAGAGCATATCGTATCCGTTGGTGTATCTGATACGGGATACGGCACCAAAATCGCGTATCCATGCTTCAGAGATATAAAGTAACTAGTATAGGAAACTGCACAGGCCTAATATATAGTTATAGAAATGGACCAAAGACCGATATTGGTCGCTGTAGATGAGTGAAGATTCCTAGAGCCAAAGCAGTTGGAAGAGGATGGCATGCCTTACAAGTACACAAATAAACTTGTGGGGGAAGACTATTTGTCGACAAGGAAAAAAAAAGATGAAAAAGGTAGAAAAAGAAATGGAGAAAATTAGATTAAGTCATTAGGCCCTTTAATACCATGTAAGGATTTGAGAAATTTTGAGTGATTCTATTCATTCTCAGTTGAGGTATATATCCCAGTACATAAAAAATTGTAAAGGCCTAATTAATAGTTATTGGAAAGTATAAATGCCCAACTAGCAGTTACACGAAAGTGTAAAGGCCTTATTAAAGAACTAAGCTAGAATACCTTTGGTTAATTAAGAGAACTACCTAATAATCTCAAAGCAAAATGAAAGGCGATTCGAGTTGGGGCTCTTCAGGCAGCCAATAATGAACCTTTGATGGACTGAATTATTGTAAAACTATAGGAACTGGATTGGAATTAATAAATTAAAACAAGCTGTCTTCCCAGGTAAATTACAAAATATGAGTATCTACAATTGTTCATTGCCTCTTGCAAGCTTAAATGCTTACTTTGCAGAGACAAAGAGAAAGAGGAGAGAAGAGGGCGAGGGGGAAGGGATTATGAGTTGGGAATAATAACAGCGCATTTGAGATCAAAACCACAAATTTCATCATACAAAACAAATACAGTTGTCTGGTGACAACAACGAAAACAACGTACGAAACACATGTTTGTATATTATTTTTTATCATAGGGACAACCAAGCATGACGGACTATAATATGTTTTCATCTATCCAGAATTGATGATCTATGCACAGCCCAAAGGTCATTAGAAAGCCACAGTACATCCAAAACAAATTTGAAAGGTACCTAGATTCAGGAACAATATGTGGCTCCACTTGTGGAGCAACCGCTTCATGAATAGGTGATGCTAGTTCCCCATAAGGTAAACTATTCTTGACTGATTGTGGCGTTGGGTAATTCGTAGTGACCAGATGAGGCCTTTGAGGGAATTCTAGTCCAGCACTCTGAAATTATATAATTTTGAAGAAGTCAGAAGAGCCCCTAATGTGGATGTATTAAGAATTTTAGAGCACAAGATAGTCATTTCCTTGAGATCTTTTGACTACAATCAAGAAAGGGCATCATAGTAAGACACTGCAAAATATGTTCTTTAGAAAATGACCAAGAAGCAGATGTTTAAATTATATGAGAAGTTACCACAGCGATACTTACCAAGACATTTATCAAGTTCTCAGAACAATCATCATCACTGATCTTCTACCATACTTTTTTTTTTCTAAAGTATCTTATATTATTTGTGTATATATATATATACATAATTATAATAATTCATGTCCACCCCTACGCCTCGCCTTTGAAAGCATTGGCTGAAGCCCATAAAGATGCCAAAAAACAAACCCTATCCCAAAGATGATCACAAGCCTCCCTCACACTCCCTAAAGAATTCTTGTATTCCTCCCCATCCAGATTCCCCAGAAAACAGTCATCCTTGCACAACGCCCCAGCATGCTGCCCCCCTCTTCCTTCCACCAAAAAACTTGTGTCTCTCACACAGTAAGTGACACAATCAACAAGATTGACCCAACACAACTTAGACGCCCTAAACAACCTCAGCCAGATGGTTAAAGCTACTGGGTAGTGCAAAAACAAATGATGCACACTCTCGGCATCTTTTTTGCACCTCACACCAGTGAGGTGAAAGACAAACAGATGATCTTTCCATAGACGTTGACTTGAGCATCTGATCACAATGTTGGAATCCCAGCCATGTTACTGCAACCCATATTTTCTCTCAATGACAGCATACCAAAGGGAGTCCCTCTCTAATGGAAACCCTCCACACCCATTTTCCTAGCAAAGCCTCATTTTTCTTCAACAAATTCCCTACCCTCTTTACCTCCTCTTCCTCATGAGGTCTCTCCAGCCATCTCATTTGCTGCTCCTCTATTGGACTCCAACTCGAACCCTGCACTCCCCATATAGTTCTTCCCAGACTTGCATATAATTGTGCAAAGAAATTAACAATTTCTTTCCCAATCAAATTTTGATCCTCCACGACCATTCCTTTGCCTGCCTCTATGTTTCAATTAAATTCCTCTCTCCTTCCATTAACCACTTTATGAAGATATGTGGTGTTGCTGCCTCCTTCCTTTGCCCACTGCAATTTTAGCCCTCTGTCACCAGAAGATTTCCTGCCAAAATAGTAGTTCACTGAATCTGTTTCGAAGAGGACCCCCTTCCCCCCATTTTTTCAGCATCTAACACCTCTCCACCTCCCTTTCTTCTTTCCCCAAATCCCCAAACACCTCCTTACTACAATTCTTTAACTTTCCTTTCAAGAACTTTAATTTCTGCATCAACTTAAACCCACCACTGCTTTAAACCCTTCTCAAAAGAAGGATGCTCCATCACATCGAAATAGCCCCAAACTTCATTTAACCCTGCTCGTATCCAGTGAAATAGGACAATGATCTGAAGCTACTCTAGGTTGAGCAATCTGCCTTGCATTTGGAAATTTTAACCCCCCCAAAACACTTCATGGAAAAACAAGAATCTGTCCAGTCAACAGCACAAAACATTCTCCCTCGAGTTTGGCCAGGTAAGTTTAGCATTTGAAGGTCTGGTTTACACAGATCAGCATCCCGGATGAACTGATTTAATTCCTTCATACAATTTTGCCTTCCCCCACTTGATTTTTCAGATGAAAATCAAACCACATTGATGTTCCACCTAAACGCCAATATGGCCCAAACAATCCAAACAGCCCTGCTAACTCCTCCCAGAAAGCACCCCTCCCCTTCTCATTTGCGCCATAAACTCCGGATAGCCACCAGTTTTGCCCGTTCAACCCTTATTTTGATTGACACCGAAAAATCACCCACCACCGACTCAAGTAAGGTAATTATCTTCGTATTCCAGATCACAACACCACCCCCCCCTTCTATTCCCCCAAGATAGCAA
>QANW01012055.1:106286-190921 GCA_003254865.1 Dryas drummondii | reverse complement strand
CAAACGGCCCCCCCCCCCCCCCCCAATATGCTGCTTACTAATTTCCTCTCAATTTCCATCTGATTGCTCTTTGGTGGGCATAAATTTGAGGAAGAAAGCAAAGTCGTAAGGCTAGCAGATTCATTGGGGGTGCAGAATAGGGTCTTCACCTATGAAATACCTGGGTCTTTCTCTTGGGGCCAATCCAAGAGCACCTAATTTCTGGAATCCAGTAGTGGAAAAGGTAGAAAAAAGACTGCAAAGTTGGGGAAAAAGGCTTTTCTCTTGACAGCAGACAGACTGACCCTGATTCAAGCAGTTTTTGATAGCTTACCAACATATTACTTATCCCTGTTTAAAATCCAAAACGGACTGGCAGGAATTTGGAGAATCAGATGAGAGAATTCTCGTGGGCAGGTGTAGAGGTGGGTAGAAGGATCATTTAGTGAGATGGAGGTGGTATCTCAAAAGAAAGAGAGGGAGGGGACTCAGAGTAGGAAATCTGGTGGTAAGAAACAAGGCCATATTTTGGGTGATTGTGGAGGTTTCATTTGGAGACTGAAGCGCTCTCTGTAATAAGAAATATGGGCTCAATGAAAATGCGTGAGATGCCTGAGCAGCTTTGGAAGGACCAAATCAGAGTAAAATTTTAAGATAACAAAAAGGAAAAACCTTATTGGTAACAATAATACAAAATACTCTAAAGTACTCAACCCACAAGACCCTAAACCCTAAACTTCTTTCATTGATGGATTCTGGTTTAATTATATATACACTCTAGATACTGAGGAGCCGTAGAATCCAAAAATTTGGAACAAGCGAAGACCATTACTACCAACACAACCACCACCACAACATCACCAAAACATGACCAAAAGGTGTCCACATCACACCGCAAATGATTTACCACCACCAAGACTGCAGCCCATCACTCCCCACCACTAGCCCCAGAATAATCCTGCTTATTCATCCGCATCACGCCATCAACCCTTACTTTTTAAAATGTCCTAACTGCCACTACCGCTTTTTTTTTTTTTTTTTGAGAAGAAAGAAACTTTTTATTGATCAAAACTCAAAGCAATACACGCAATGGACAAGATGTCCATTATTAAGAGAAAAGATCAAAAAGCCACTACCGCTGTTAAGCCGCAAAGAAATTAGGCTTCTCCCCCAACTAGTCAGAAACATTCACAGAAAGTCTTAACTTAGCAGCCTATTATGCATCTACTCCAGTTAAAACTAATACATGCAAATGCTATCATTACAATTACTTGTGAAGAACAAATAACAAAGATCTTTATTATTACTAGACCTCCAAGTTCACATGATATACTTGGTAAAATCTACTCTCATATCAAGCTACAACATACTAGGAATCTGAACCACCAACCATATGCTATAATTCCAAGAATTATTATAGTTCTCATAAAATGTGAGCCTAAGTATTATATTACTTGTTTGTACCTACCACCAAGTCATAATAAGCAGTATAGTACTGAGGGAACTTTCCAGAAGCACCACCAAGGGATGTCTGTGTTGCATCTAGAAGTAGAAATATGCGCTCTCGCACTGGCAAGTCTGACTGCAACACCAGAAAAATGCAAAATAAATAAATTAGTTGTGAAATCAGCCAATTGTCAGTTATTGCTTACAAGAGAACAAGTTCACACCTTTTTCTTGACTATCTTGACTAGACTAGGAAGAATGCCAATATCGATCACCTGCTTATGAATATGTTCTCCTATATTGTTCATCAACATCTCCAACAACTACAAAACCAAAGGATAAATGGATGGTATTATATCAAACCACATAATAGATAATGGTATAAGTATTACACCCAAGTTAGAGTGTCATTTGATGCGCACAATTTAGGAAAAAGAAAAGGGGGGCAAAAGGTAAAAGAAAAAGAGCAATACATTGAAGTAAAACCATGATGACTTTTCATCAATTTTTTTTCTCTCTGATAACTATGATGTATTTCCTCTTTTCTTCTTCCCTTTCTAGCCTGATAACATAAATCAAATATTATTACCAAATCAGGCTATACTCACCATAACTGCATAAAGTTGAGAATTTGCATTTTTACTCCCGAGTCGTTTTTTGATAGCTTTAATGACATCTCGAGCTTGCCTGCACCAACCGAAAATTCTAAGGTAAGGTGATGATAACAAAACAATACCATAAAGTAATGTTAGATCAGATCATTTATAAATCATAAGCCTCAGAAATACAATGATCAAAGCTAGATAAAGACAAATTAACATGTTCAAACCGGTTTACTTGTGCAATAACCAAGATCATACCAAACATGTAAAACCTATAAAATCTAGATAGGTAAGAGGACTTTATTTTGGTTTACATTATACTGAACCCACAATAATTTTTTATACACACACCCCTCAGTAATGCGTATAAGAAAATTGTACAGATCAATTCAATGGCAAGAGCCCAGAACAACAAATCGCATAACAAGCACACCAGCATACATAATTTTTTATGTTTTCTTCACTAGCAGAGAGAGAGAGAGAGAGAGAGAGAGAGAGAGAGAGAGAGAGAGAGAGTAAGAGAGAGAAGTGATCAGCAATTATACCTATGATCATGAGCAACTAATTCACAGATTTGAATATTCTTCATCCAATCCATTTCAGCCAGTTTCTCACTTGTTGCAGAATTGACAAGCTCAGCAGCCATCTTTTGGTTAGTTCTGGACTTCAACAAAATAAAAAAAAGAGCCGAAAGTAAGAATATGAACTATAGATGGTAAGAATATGAACTATAGATGTATCCAATCCTGCAATCGTATTCATCCCTATCCAAATCCTTGTATTTTGATCTGCCATTACAACCATCCATGGTTGCCCCATTGAGCTACAAGGCTTCATACAATTTACACATAAAACTATGAACTACAAGGTTCAAATTCAGGAGTGAAAGACTAAAGGTGTCAATGGTTGTCCAACAATGGCTTCGATGAATTGATGAACGTGTGATTACAAATATAGTACGCACAAAAAAAGAAAGGAATTATACATAACTAACCTGGGACAGATAATTGGAATGTCAGCAGCAACTGGACAATCGATAACACTTGATATGCTACTCTGCAAAGACGGAGATGAAGAGGGAGACGAAGAAGACGAAGGTCGAGAGGATCTGGTAAACCCTAAATAGCTTCCGCATTTCTCTATAGGCCAAAAAGGCAGAGAGATCACATGGAGTTATTACTGATTTAGAAGTAATTAAATTATATATTTTTACTTTGTGCTCTATATATTTATTTCTATTTTCTGCTCGATCACGTTCTGAGAACTCTTTTGCTTTTGCTTGGAAGAAGGGTATTCTGATTTCTGGCCGCTAAAGATATATTCTTCGCAGGGGCATTCGCTGGATCTTTAACTAATGGACCCACATCATCGCCTAGATTCGAGTCAATCTACAGTCTTACAATTTACTCAAAAGGTCTGTTTGGATAAATTACTTTAAAAGAGAAATTGTAACAATAGTTTTTCGATGCTACTATTTAGCCCCAATAAATTTGTTTATATAAATTTGTTTATAGGGAGACTTTCATCTACGTTTTTTTATTTTACGTTCTATCTTATGACTTTTAGAATTTTAATTAAATTTCAAAAATGTTATAATCATTCAATGTTACATAACATACTGAGGAAATTACAGATTTAGTTCAATTATTTTATACCTACTTCAATTTTAGTCCATAATCTTTTTTAAATTCTGTTTTGGTTCACTAATTATTCTACTTGTTCAATAAACGTCCAGATTTATTTTCTCAAATTTGGTTTGCCTTTTACCCTATCAAATCTCACCCAAATTCAGCAAACATATACTTTGGTCTAAATAACAATACTAATAGTTCTTTTAAGGATTGCCTAATTTTACATTATTACATAATTTACCCCTATAATTAAAAAATTAAAAGAGATTTAAAAAAAGTTTATTTTTTAACTCAAATTTTGACCTATGTTTCAATTTACTACCCAAAGTTTTATTTGATACAGTTGAATATCTAATTAAGGCCCTGTTTGGTATCCAATTCAAAAAAAAAAAATTCAAAAACATGGATCCATTTTTAAAATATGAAATTTTAAATTCAGTTTTTAAAATTTGAAAACTTGTTTGGTATGGAACTTAAAAACTGTTTTTAAATTTTAAAATATTTGAAAACTTGTTTAGTTGATATTTTTTAAAATAATTTTTTTTTCCAATATATTGTTTGTATAAGGATTTAGGCTTAAAGTTTGAACTTAAGACTCAATACCCAACTCTCGAGACCCGAGATCCGAGAACCGGGGCCCAGGATCCCGGACCTGAGACCCTAGACTCTATACACAAAGTCTGTAACCTAAGATCGATAATAAAATTTCATAATACAAATTCAAGAATCATTCAAAATAATACAAAGTTTACTTCAAATTAACACAAATTCAAGAATCATTCAAACATCCAAGATAACAAAAAATTTAATTTAACACAAATTCTAAGACCGATTATTAACATAGTCTAGCCACATAGCCCCAATTATGTGATCTCTAATATCACTCATTTGATTTTCCTCATTCAAGTCCATGTTTGCCCCTTCTTGACTTGCCCCCGAGCTTTTTTCATCTACCACATCAAGTTCTTTAGCTTGGTATTGATGAAACATTCTATCACCCCTTGATTGCATTCTAATGAAGTTGTGCATTATACAACATGCAATGAGAATAATTCATTTGTCCAGTGGCAGTGGTGTTGTTGAAAATCTCACCAAGCACATGATAATGTGGACATCCTTTTTGAAAACAGCTCGCAAACTTGTTTTTCTGTAAAGTTAAAACAATACACAATAAAAATATGTAAATAAAAAGCAAACACCCACCCCAATAAAAAAGGAATGTCAAACATTAATAATTTAATGCTCTAGAAAGAATATATAATATGCAATTCCAAATAGTTTATGACACTAGGGATGTATTCGTTAGTCCTGCAAGTTGTTTGACAGAGAGGACAAAATCCATGCCTGCTCTACTCACCCGATTACTAACTACCAAAAGTGACATCCTGCTTTTTGTGTCCAATGCAAAAAGAGAGTCTCATCAACAAGTAAGCTTCAGCCCAGAAATACTTGTGGCTCTTGACAAAAAAAAAAAAAACTTGTGGCTCTGTTTTTCCCATTAGTCACTATGCACTGCATGCATGGGTATGTTGTCAAGTTGTGATGCAGGAGCATCTGCTAAGGTTTCCAAAATAATTTCTTAGATTGATTATGAATTTAGCAGTCTAGTTTCTTGATTATTAGATCTTAATCAATAAAGATTTGCCTTTATGTTTTCCTAGTTAGTTTAGGTTTATGTTTTCCTAGTTATCTTAGGTTTATGTTTTCCCTATATAAGCTTAGGTTGTAATAGACAGTTTTTTATGCATCATATTTTTCTGATAATTCATATTTGAGAGCTTCTTTTGGGTTCCTAACCCTAGAACTCTTTTATCTACATTCCAACTTTGATAACATAGCTTTATTCTCTTCTTTTCCTATTGTTTGTTGCTGAAAGTATTCTCGGTTTTTTTGCCCTAAAACTATTGCTAGACAACAGCCTTTGTTCTTGTCTTGCATCAATTGGTATCAAAGCAAAAAAAACCCTAGGTATACACCGTGGCTGGACGTGGTCGAGGCCCTGGCAGAGGCAGTCAAGCACAACAAGCAGAGATGGCGGAGATACGTCATATGATCGGGGAGTTGTCACGAGCGGTGCAAACCCTCCAACGTCAAGAACGCGTGACAATCCCTATGGAGAGACTGGAAAATGACCGCAACCCTTTGACATGTCGGAAGGCAGTCATGAGGATAACGCTACTGAGGCAGGTGTGGAAAACCCCTTTTATGCTGCTAGAAACCAAGATAATCCGGGTCACAGCAGATTGGAGGAGCGGTTGGTTCGTGCCTTGGATTTGAATGGTGGGAAAATCAAGAGTGAAGTTTCTGATTTTTATGGAAAGATGCATGTAGAAGATTATTTAGATTGGGAGGCAAGTTTAGAGAACTATTTTGAATGGAAGCCTATGGAAGAGGATCGAAAGGTGTTGTTTGTCAAGCTGAACCTGAAGAGTACTGCCCTTCAATGGTGGAAGCGAGTTGAGGAACATCGATCTCGACAAGGGAAGCCAAAAATCAACACGTGGGAACATATGAAAGTGAAGTTGCGCAAACAATTTCTACCTACTGATTATACAATGGAGTTGTATGAAAAATTTCATGCTTTGAAGCAACGAGAGATGTTCGTTGACGAGTATGCATCTGAGTTTAACAATCTCTCAATTCGGGTTAGTTTAAACGAAAGTACTGAACAGATGACACCGTGTTATCTCGCTGGTTTGCATCAGTCTGTTCGAGATGAGTTGGCGGTGGTATGTTTGTTCAATCTCGAATATGCTCGACAATATGCTTTAATGGCAGAAAAATGAGTGATGCGCCATGCCGTCAGACGACCCAATTCTGGTAGTGTTTAGCAGAGAAATCCAGCAACTGTTCGGGGTGTTCGAAGTGACCAAATTGCTAACTCCAGTGTCCGAACAAGTGGTGGGAATGTTGTGGGGGCTGAAATGATCAACAAGGGTAAGGAAATGCCAAGATTTGCCCCGCACAACAACGCTGGTGTAAGTAGTTCTAGGGCTACCAGCATGTCACAGGTTCGTTGCTTTACTTGTGGAGAAAAAGGACACACGTCTTATGGTTGTCCACAAAAAGGGTGAATTTCGCCGAGGTAGAAGATGCAGAAATTGCAATTTCAGACTCGATCTTTGTTGAATATGACAACGAGGAAGAAGTTATCGATCTTTTGCCAGCAACGGGAGAATCTTTGGTGGTAAGAAGAGTGATGACAACTCCCAAGGTTGAAGAAGAGGACTGGAGACGTCATAACATATTTCGTACACGAGTTCTATATGGTGGCAAAGTTTGTAATGTGATTCTTGACGGTGGTAGCAGTGAAAACATTATCTTGAAAGAGGCAACGGAAAAACTCAAGTTACCAATAGAGAAACATCCTAATCCCTACAAGGTTGCATGGTTCCGAAAGGGAAATGAGGTACCAGTCACTTCTCGGTGTTTAGTTAAGTTTACTATAGGAAATACTATTGATGATGAGGCTTTGTGTGATATTGTGCCTATAGATACATGTCATATTCTCTTAGGACGGCCTTGGTAACTTGATAAAAATATGATTCGGCCATCACACTAGGGTTAATACATATTCGTTTCGTAAAGATGGGAAGAAGATGACCTTGCAGCCTCTTAAGGAAGAGGTCTCTAGCATTTCAAAGACAACCAAGATTAATAAGTTCTTAATTGGGAATAAGTTTGAAATTGAAAGTAAAGAGGTGGGAATTATGTTCGCATTGGTTTCTAAAACAATACAAGAAAACCAGCACTTACAATTTGAGGAATATCCAGCAGAAATTCAGCATATCTTGATGGAATTTCAAGAATTGGTTGGTGATGAATTACCACAAGGGCTACCACCAATGAGGAGCATTCAGTATGCGATTGATTTGGTACTAGGTGCATCATTACCAAACCTCCCTGCTTACCGAATGTCACCCACACAGCGAGTTGAAATTCAAAGACAAGTGGAAGACCTAATTGCCAAAGGACTTGTGTGTGAAAGCAAGAGCCCTAGTGCTGTTCCAGCGTTACTCACACCAAAAAAAAGATGGGTCTTGGAGAATGTGTGTGGATAGTCATGCCATTAACAAGATTACAGTGAAATATCGATTCCTAATTCCTCGCCTAGAAGACATGTTTGATATATTGGTATGATCCAAGATATTTTCCAAGATAGACTTGAGAAGCGGCTACCATCAAATTTGTATGAAAGACGATGATGAATGGAAGACAGCATTCAAAACACCGAATGGACTTTATGAGTGGTTAGTCATGCCCTTCGGACTTTCTAATGCTCCTAGCACATTCATGCGAGCGATGACAAAGGTACTAAAACCTTTCTTGGGTTCATTTGTAGTAGTTTATTTTGATGATATATTAATTTATAATCAAACAAGAAATGAGCACTCAATCCATCTACATCAAGTCATGAAGGTTCTATGTAAAGAGAAGCTTTATGTCAATTTGAAGAAGTGCTCCTTTTTGTGCGACAAAGTTGTGTTTCTTGGATTTATTGTTTCGGCTGAAGGTTTGCAAGTTGACCCTGAAAAAGTACGATCGATTGAGGAGTGGCCAGTACCTAAATCTCTTAGTGATGTTCGCAGCTTTCATGGATTGGCTTCGTTCTATATAAGATTCATTCACAATTTTAGCTTCATAATGAGCCCATTAACTGAATGTTTGAAAAGAGCTGCATTTGAATGGTCAAAGTCAGCACAACAGGCCTTTGAAGAAATAAAGAGGATGATGACAAAAGCCCCAGTACTTACCTTATCAGCTTTTGAGAAGCTCTTTACTATTGAGTGTGATGCATCTTATACATGAATATAGGCTGTTTTGAGTCAAGAAGGAAGGCCCGTGGAATTTTTCAGTGAGAAATTGTCAGATGCTAAAAGACGTTACTCCACCTATGATTTAGAGTTTTCTACCCTAGTTCGAGCAATTCAACATTGGGAGCATTACTTAGCATATAAAGAATTTGTGATTTATTCAGATCATCAAGCTTTGAGGTATTTGAACTCTTAAAAGAAGTTGAATGCTCGACATATCAAATGGAGTTCATATCTTCAGGAATTCAATTTTTGTCTCAAATACAAAACTGGTGAGTCCAACAAAGTTGCAGATGCCTTGAGTACAAGATCTTTACTATTGGCTGTTATGAGTACTCAAATCACAGGGTTTGAGGAGCTGAAACATCAGTATGTTGCAGACCCTTATTTCAGCTCAATAGTTGCTGAACTTGAAAATCCTACAGGCTGGAAGATGTTGCCATTCAGAACGCAAGATGAATATTTATTTAAAGGAAACTTGTTGTGTATTCTAGAAGGATCTCTACGCGAACAAATCATTAAGGAACTTCATGGGAATGGATTAGGAGGACATTTTGGTAGAGATAAGACATTGTCAATGGTGGCTGATCGCTATTATTGGCCAGGAATGTACAAGGATGTTGAAAAGATGGTTCAAAGGTGTCAGATTTATCAATTTGGGAAAGACAACTCACAAAACACAGGATTGTACACGTCTTTACTGATGACCGAAGCCCTTTGGGTTCACATTAGCATGGATTTCATATTAGGACTTCCTAAAACATCAAAAGGACATGACAGCCTCTTTGTAGTGGTGGATCGATTCTCCAAAACAGCATATTTTATTCCATGCTCTAAGACTTCTGATGCTTCATATGTGGCTGATTTGTTCTTTAAAGAGGTGGAATGATTACATGGTGTGCCAACTCCTATTGTTTTTTATAGAGATGTCAAATTTACAGGGCATTTTTGGAGAACCCTATAGAGAAAGTTTGAGACTGATCTAAAATATTCTAGCACCTGCCATCCACAAACAGAAGGCCAAACTGAAGTAGTAAATCGGAGGTTTGGGAATGTGTTGAGGTGCTTAGTTGGAAGTCATGTGAAGAGTTGAGATATGATTATTCCGCAAGCAGAATTTGCATACAATAATTCAGTTAATCGTACTACAAAGAAGACCCCCTTTGAAGTCGCTTATGGGTTGAAACCTCAACATCTTCTTGACCTAGCACCGCTACCACAAGAAGCAAGGGTGAGTAGAGATGGATAAGCTTTTGCAGATTATGTTAGGAGGGTGCACGAAGAAGTGAAGGCTGCCATAAAAGCTAGTAATGATTCCTATGCAGCAGCAGCCAATGAACATTGAAGGGTCCAAGAATTTGAAGAAGGGGATATGGTTTTAGTGCATCTGAGGCGAGATAGATTTTCAAGAGGCACGTACCATAAATTAAAGTCCAAAAAGTTTGGTCCATGTAAGGTGCTGAAGAAATTCAGCTCAAATGCTTATATGATTGAGCTACCACCTGACCTTCAAATTAGTCCAATTTTTAATGTTTCTGATTTATACTTATTTGAAGGATTTGATGGGGAACCAGTTTCCACAGAGGCACAAATACAACAACTTCTAAAAGCACAACCCGATGTTATTGAAGATGTTTTAGATGTCAAAGAGGTGAAATTAAGGAGAGGTAACCAGTATCGGCGATTCTTGGTCAAATGGTTGAGAAAACATGCTAGTGAAAGTACATGGATTGCTGAAGAAGAGTTGAAAATAATTGACCCATAGATATATACTGAAGTTGTGAAGACTTTCTCGCCAGAGTCGAGTTCTTTCCAACCCGGTGGAGTTGATGCAGGAGCATCTGCTAGGGTTTCCAAAATAATTTCCTAGGTTGATTAGGAATTTAGGAGTCTAGTTTCTTGATTATTATATCTTAATTAATGAGGATTTGCCTTTATGTTTTCCTAGTTAATTTAGGTTTATGCTTTCCTAGTTATTTTAGGTTTATGTTTTCCCTATATAAGTTTAAGGCTTAAGTTGTAATAGACAGTTTTTTATGCATTATATTTTTCTGATAATTCAAATTTAAGAGCTTCTTTTGGGTTCCTAATCCTAGAACTCATTTATATACGTTCCAACTTTGATAATATAGTTTTATTATCTTTTTTTCCTATTGTTTGTTGCTGGAATTAGTATTATCTATAGTGGTTTTTTTGCCCTAAAACTATTGCTAGATAGCAGCCTTTGTTCTTGTCTTACATCAAGTTGCATACAATCCATGTATATAAACCCAAGTTACCCAACCAAGCCATCAATTATCCCACACTCACTAAACCAAAAACACACTAGTGATGAAAATGCTTCACTACATTCTCTTCCTCTTTTCTCTCATCTTCTTCTCCTCCTCCTCCTCCTCTCATGCTTCTGTCCAAGACTTCTGTGTGGCAGACCTGAAAGGCCCAGACAACAAAGCAACAAACCTTCCAACCACTCAACAGAAGGGGAAAAATATGTAGAGAAACACATCTATTTACTGAATAAGATATTTTAAAAACTGGTGGGATATCAAATTTGAAACAAAGCCAAATGAAGATGTTTCATTGTTTTCATATCTAGTTCCCAGAACAATACAATATGCTAACTATCAATTTTTAAGAGTCTCAAAACATTTTGGTGTGCAAAGATGACAGTTGGCAAAATCTTGGAGGATGGACCTCAAGCAATTAAAAATTCCGAAGATTGAAATTCGGTGCTTTCTGCTTGTCATACACAATTAATATGACTTGTAAGTTGTAACTTTCTCCACATGCCCACTAACCAAAGTAAGTAAATAATTGATACAGTCAAACTAAATTTAGTGAAAAAGAAAAGTATAAGCCATTTACAGAGAGAGAACTTAGTGAAAAAGAAAAGTATAATCCAAGGCTTCTGCAACAGAACAAAATTTGGTTTATTATTCATAATTACAAAAGCAAAGCATAAGAGTGATAAGAAGGAAGAATTGGCAATAGCATAATTACAATTCATATAAGGTATAGCTTTGTCTAGGTGTAGGACAGACGTTGCTTTACAGCTTTAGGGAAGCCAACAGGAATCTTGACAGGGCACCTAGAAGGTGTTACATTCATTGACAACAAGATGGTCGTTATTTCATTTCGAATGGTTTAGAATGAACACCCAATTCATTGACAGAGCACCTAGAAGGTGTTACAATCACTGAAAATTATGAGAAGTACCCACGTAGAACTATAAAAGGAACTACACAACACCTAATTCCTAATAAGTAAATCGAACTATAAATAAAATAAATCATATAGAAGAACTGCCACACAAATAAAACCAAACTAAAAGAACAAATTATCTGAAACTTATTCCTGAAATAATAGACAGAAAAAGAATGAATAAATCACAAAAAATCCAAGATAAAAATAAATAAATAATCAAAAACTCATCACACATCTCATTTTACAAACCTCATTCCCATAATCATAGACATAAAACAAATGAACAAATCGCCAAAAATCCAAGATTATAATGAATAAATCATCAAAGACCCATCACACATACCATCCCCAAAATCGTAGGACAAAATCTAGGGCAAAAATAAAAGAGTTTACCTTCTAGAGTTGAGAAGATGAAGGGAGACGAGGATGAACACAATCCACAGAGGAGACGAAGACCAAGAGATTGCTAAGGTAGAAGATGAAGAATAGAGTCGCACAAACCAAGCCTCGGGTCGCAAACGAAGACGGAGAGAAAAAAAATACGAGGAAAACGATGATTTGGTGTATTTATTAAATGGGGTATTTTTGGATAATTTTTAAATTTTTATTTTAAAAAGTGGACTACCAAACAAGTTTCCACTTAAAAAAAATGAGATGTTGTTTTTAAAAATAAAAAACTGTATTTAAATCAAATACCAAACGGGGCCTAAATTATTATTTTAGGTCTAATTAGTACCCAATCAATTCATGCATTGTCCATCCCCTCATGAGATTTATGCAACTCGGTAGTCATCGATGCCAGCATAAAGCACTTGGCTTGCATATCACGAGTTTTGGGCTGAGCGTATCTTTCATGCTTCTCTTCAGGTGCATCATCACCTGGTGCCTCAAGAGGTGGAGGGTAATGTTTCACAAGGTCCTTCTCAAGAATTGCAATCCCATTTTACTGCTCAATCATCGTGTGGTTCTCGCTTAGCCACTTTTATAAATAGTTTACAACCTTGCATATCTCTTGCGGACAATGAAAAATTATTGGCTCCTGTCTCTCACGCTGAGATAGACCTAGCAATTAAACAAATTGGTGCCTTGAAGGCTCCTGGACTAGATGGATTACCTGCCATTTTTTAGAACAAATGCTCTCTTCAACATATTAACCATACTTATATTGCACTCTTACCTAAAATTGCTACTCCGAAACGATAATATTATAGCGAGAATTCTGGTTAATCGGTTGCGACCTTTATTAGGTCAATGTATTTCTCCTAATCAAGGAGCCTTTGTTCCTGACCATGCCATTCAAGATAATATTCTTATCAGTCATTAAATTTTATCTACTTTTCCCAAAAAAATACGAAAGCAAGGATGGACTCTTAAACTAGACATGGAAAAGGCTTATGATAGGCTTGATTGGAATTATGTTAAACTTGGATTTCACTCCCAATGGATTTCAATCAGAGGGAAATTTTTTATCATACACTTCTTCAAATCACATGTACAACCAAGGAACCTGAACAAAGTGTATTGAACACCAAGAGCATGAGGTCTCCAAAAGGAGACATAAAAACAGAGATATTGTCACAACCAAGTCATCCATCCAACTCTCGCGGATATACGGGATTCAATGTACATGCAGAACTTGATTGAACAATGTTATGAGGGCTTCACAAGTTATGCACCTTCAGATTCTACTCCGGGAGCGGGAGCTGCCTTATACTTGATGTGGAACTCTGGCATCAAGAACCGGCCGCTTGGACAGAAAAAAGCTACATTATCTCAACCACAGCCCGACTGACAATGTTCCCCTGGTTGAGATCCTGGAATGCATTGCTAGACTCCTCAAATTTGTACCTTCTAGAAACAGCACTAGTGAGATTGAATACACCACTTTCTGCCAGTCTAACCAACTTAGGAAGATCCTGCCTTGCCCTTGCTCCATAAGATCCAATGATTTTTATCTGATCCACAGGATCATTGCCAAAAAAGTAAGATGCATGCTGAAATGGAACAGAGCAATGCTAGACAACTTGAGCTTGGCTGAGCTCTTTTAAAGAAGAATAATTGCAATTATAAGAGCAGATATGGATTCAATGACATATGGGGATTTGAGCTATTTTTTTTAGATGCAAGGGAAAGAAAATTTTAGACCAAAAGGAAAAATTAATAATAATATCCTCATAACAAAGACATGATTTAGCTCTGAAAATACAGTGGTTCCCTTTTTTACTCCAAGACCAATAACCAATCTCCAGCACCATTAATGGTCTAATTTTTTATATTCCCCTTCATACGTCTGATGTCCCACCCACACTGCACATGCATTGAGGCGACCATACAAGAAAACCAAAGCTAAAAATGCATTGTAAAAAATAGAAAGATCCCGAAAGTCTCAGTGTTAAAAGAATGAAATGGACATAATCCAATGAGGACAGAACTCTCAAACATAAATATCTTAACAATCAGCTCTGTGAATTCCTAATCAACTCTGGAGATTATGCCTTAATTTTATCTAACCTCTAAGATCCCTACATTAGTGACAGTTGGTAATTTCACTAATTCTAATCTTCAAAAGCAAGCCTCAACACTTGTATTTTCATTTCTTACTGAATACCATAATACCCATTGTACACATTACAATGATTTTATGCAATTTCATCCTTCCTTTAAAGTCTCCAGGCCCGATTATGCCCGGACCAAGCCCAACCTGAGCCCGATAACTTCAGGCCAGGCCAGCCCAATTCCCTATGCTGGATGATACTGGGCCTACTTTGAAACTTGGCATAATTAGGTTAGGTCACTTATGGGCTGTTGTTATGTGGGTTGTACATGTACTGCAGCTGTACAGCGCAGCCCTAAAGTTAATTGGATTGTTAAACCTACTACTCATTTTTCTCAAATAATTGAAAGAATAATTAAGTCTAACGTAGTTTTGAACATGAGCTCCTAATCAAGGGGGAAGCCTATGTGGTAGTTACCAAATGACCAGATCAAAAGGGAAGAAACAGCATAAGGCCATATATTAAGCTGCAAAAGCTCACGGACTACAAGGACTGCACTCTGTAGCATAATACGGAACACAAATGGACCTAAGAAAATGCAAGACTAAATGGAATCTGAAAGATCAAGCATGCTACATACTACCCAAGTTCTGTAACAGTTTCCCCCAGCTTTCAAAATTCTCTTATAATTCCTATAATCTTATCACAACTACACCTAATTACATCCACCTAATGGATACTGATGTGGTGCCATAAACATGGCACGATATGGCAAAAATTAAAAATCCACTGTCACTAATATACAACATTGATCATACTCACCTTTCTACGAACAAGACGGTTTATATCTACTTCCCCAACTGCACCAGCTTGTGAAAGCCCAATCATTACAGCTTTTCCTCCATCTCTCACACTCTGTACACATTGCAAAAAAGTCTGTGGCTTTCCCAGGGCTTCTACAGCAATGTCAACACCCTTACCACCAGTTATTTCCTGTCCAAAACATGTGAAATGTAACAAACGAAACAGCAAGTTAACAGTACAAGAAAAAACTGTTAGTGTTTGTATGCATGTATATCTAATTTACAAATATATGAAAGCATTTATTACATACAACATGGTTACTCTCGTTTTGAGATGAAGAGGAAACAATTACATATGAGGCTTATTTTTGGTAACATTGAATATATTTTTGGCTTTCACAATCTTTTGATGTAGCTCATTTTAGTATTTCAGTTGACCTAATGAGGAAAAAGCATGGAATTAACTTAAGCATACATATGGTTGACTCCATTGATAGTATAATGCAGTTCGTTGGACAGTGTACTTGACATACCACAAAGACAACCAAAATTTTTGTGGCAAAAGTGTGAAGAAGACAAATTTTTGACATCAAAATTAGCACAAAATCACCTTGAGGAAGTACTATAGCAACATCTGGTACCGTATCTTATCTGATTAAAAAGCAAAGAAAAATGCTTAAGTATGTACCATTATTTTGTCAACAGCATCTTCTTTTGCCGCATTTATAGCATGAGTAGCACCAAATATCTTGGCTTTCTGCAGTTTCTCATCTTGAACATCCACAGCAATAATATCAGAGGCACCAAATGCTCTTGCTATCTGCAAACAGCTGTCGGAAGTGATATAGTTATAAAATCTTTAAACTAATTTAATGAGCAAAAGTAAAAGCACTATTAAAATTCAAAAGCCACCCAAAATAAAACAGAAGTGCCTAGCCTTGTATGGCTGAAATGACAGATATTCCAAAATTAGAAAATAAAACCCTGATGCTGAACCAGAAGAGAACTTTGAGATAAGGAAAGGAGAATCAAGAAGAGAAAGGAAGAAGAGTGGTTGAAAAAGAGAATAAACAGAAAATTTGGAAGAGAAAGAGAGACAAAGATGGGATAAACTCAGGGTTATTCCGAATTAATGTAAAAAATCTGAAACCCAATCACAATAAGGCAAATAAAAAATCTGAAACCCAATCAAATATAGGCAAATTTTCTTTTATGAGAACAGGCAAATAAAAAATGATAAATATTTCAAAAGTCTTTATTTCAACCCAGGAAATAATGATGCTCCTGACATGCAGAGGAATTGGCAACAGTCTTCAGTCAGGTCACAGTGCCTTAGGGTGTTGAGGCCATTAGGATTATGTTTATGCTTTCTACAAAATAAGTTTGGATTTATGATGACAATTTTAGTATTAGGAGGTTTAAGATCTATTTCAGTTTAGACTTTTATTATTGTCAACTTTATGCAGTTATTTTAAATAATAGGTTTTCAGACAATAAACTGTAAGATTTCATTTTCAAAGGATTTTGTGTCATGTTGTAATTGATAAAACTGAAGAAAATTTTTTATGTGCGACACAAGTTTATGGTAAGGTAAACTACGTCACAACTTTACATGTACGCATTGGGGGATGTGAGCCCCAATATTGCACCCCACCAAAGAGATCATATTAAACAAAGTTTTTTCCTATCCGAAAACTAGACAAAAAAAAAATCTACAAAAACATTAAACATAGTTTTTTCTCAATAAGAATCAGATATCTTTTCTCAATAAAAATCAGATATCATTGGATTTTATAGATACAGAAATTTGAACAAACAGATTAATTAGTTACAAATACTCATTCAATGAGTACAAGATTTTACAAGTTTACCTCGATCCAACACCCCCAGTTCCAATCACAGCAACTGAATCCCCAGGACGCACCTCAGCCGCATGAGCCATAGCACCATAAGCAGTAAATATTGCACATCCTAAAATTGCAGACTCTGTGTATGGCAATGACTTCGGTAAAATACACAATGCATTTGCCGGCACAACACAGTACTCAGCAAGGCCTCCCATACTATACATGTATACAGGTTTTCCTACACAGCATAGATTACCTTTTAGTTATCAAACAATAAATGTGTGTACTCTATAAGATTTAAGCCAACCTCACCAAATGAGGACAAAAGAAAAAGCAGAACTTTTCAAGTAGGATGAATCTTGAAACACATTACGCACATGCAGACACATGTGCATGCAAAGAGATGGCAATCAAGATGAAACGTGATTTGATTGAAAGAACATTACTAGACTTTTTTTCATTTCTTTTGCCTGAGGACTAATGGCCCCATTCTTTCAATTATTTCTCCACTATGTGCACAAATGAAGAATCACTTTTCTACTTTTTCACAAAAATAAAAAGTTTATTATAATTATTATTTAAAGGAAACAAATTTTGGATTAAACCATTTTAACATATATCTTTTTCTTTCTTGAATAAGAAATATGGAATTTAAAAGAAAATTTATACTTTATAGTAGCTGGCACAATGCTTATTTGATCTCTTTTATTATCACAATCTTCAGATGACATGTTTTCCCATTTTTATTCTTCTTTATAATAAGTCTTCTCTGTCAAATTATACTAATGTTATCTAGAAAATCAATATTTACTAAATTTATGGAAATGGCCAAATCAAACATTATGGATCTTGTAAACTACCATATACCAAAGGTGAAAAAGAAATGCAATCACCAATAAAGTGTAATATACCTGATCTTGATTGTGTTATTTTTTGTTGGTTGTTAATATGATATGCTTGACTCTAGTATTTTCAGTTGGTTGTGTTATATTAGTATTAGGTTATGTGGGCTAATGAAGGAATGTTGGGCTTAGAAAAGTTTATATTTAAGTGGCAAAAGGGAAATAAGTTGAGCCCATTAGCATGTCATTTTTTTGTTTAAGAAAAAAGAAAAGAAAAGAGAATTTGAATGATGTAGTCTGCCATGTAACCATAGAACCTAAGAGAATATTGCCTAGTTCAGCAAGTGTGAACCTGAGCAAACCTTCAACTTTGGAGAGAGAGATTAGACAAGGAATTGAAGAGATTCCAGGTAAACTCTCAGCCAATACTATTTATTTTGTGATTGACTATGTTGTTACTGCATTAATTTAAAGTTGTTTGTGCTCAGGTTCATCAAAAAGAGGTTAGGAAGTAAGCCAAAGAGAACTGAATTTTGCTGATTAATGTGAGGTCTGAGATTTGTGATTAGAAGCATGGAATATAGGTTATGGGTGGGATGGAAAAAAATAAATTAATAAATGTGGTATGGGAAAGGAAACTTTCTTATCCCCCCATAGTTCCCGGTAAATGAACTAAAATAGGAGACTATTTGAGGATTGAATACTAATATGAATCACGTCCCACTCACTTTTCTGGTACATGCTGCAGGGGTTCATATTTTTATGACATTCAGAGATTGGCAGTCAACAACAAAATTTCAAAAAAATAAGTGACAATCTTAATGACTCATAGCAATCAGAATCATATACCCGTTCATTTCAAATCCATTGACGACTGCATTAGAATTACAAATACTAGGAAGGGCAACTTTAGACGGCTATTAAGATTTCAACAGATAGACAATCATTTGGTAAAAGAAAAACAGTATTAAGGGAAGGTAGAAAATATTATAAAATAAAAAATAAAAAAAAATGCATGCTGAACAAAAGGACTTTATATATACTGTACAGGCATGGGAAAAAAAAAAAAAAAAACAAGAGAGAGAGAGAGAGAGAGAAGCATGCTTACCACTGTTGCGGAGGAATAGTCGAGTCTCACCATCATAAAGGGTTCCTTTTGCACGGTTATAGGCAAAGAAATCCTCACATAAATCGTCTTGCCCCTTTTCTCAATTGTGACAACCAAAAAAAATATCCAACTATATGATACATAATTTTCTCCAAAAATAAATGGGTAAACATCACATCCGTAAAGTAATCATTAAACCATTATCTATCAATAACAGATTGGATATAAATGATCAAAGTAGCATCTCAAAGTAATGTTACCTTTGAACAGAAGAAACAGTCACCACAAGGCATGATGAAAGCTCCAACAACATGAGATCCAATTGGAAATCTGAAACATTGAGAAAATGAAAGTAACAATACATTTTGGTTGCTATCTGCTTCAACCACAAACCCAGCCTCCACACACATGCATGCACAACTCACACACACACACACACATAATGAATAAGTACAAGAAGATATCAATTGACACTAGTGTAAACATAAGTGATTCTCTAATCTATCAATTCTTTTTTTCTTTCTTTTTCTATAAATAAATAATATATTAGGGAGCTACCAATGTAGACAAGCAGCACACAAGCTGAAAATGTAACGTTAGAAATCTAAATACAATAAAAAGAATGAGCGTCCTCCCAGTGGAATAATGCAGCAAATGTTCATCCCATTGAAACATGCATCTCTTGAACTCCATCAAAGCTTTCAGACTGCCAAATTTTCCTGTCTTAACGAAGCACTCATGTTATCCTTGAGAAATTACACTGTAGCGGTATACCCAATTGATCCATATAAGGTGAATAGCTAAAGAGCAGTTGAATAACAAGTTGTTGACAGACTCCTCAGCTCATTTCACAGACAGGTTTATAACCATTCACCACAATAAGCACGCTGTTAGCCATGTTGGGAAAGTGGTGCGGCTCGAAATCAACTAAGGACGACAAATTCACAAAGCAGGTTGTTACACTCCAGCGTGGTGATGGAAGATGGAGCATTCAGAGGAGGTTCTTTTATGATATGTTGTACACGTTTTGGGCACAGGTTTGGTATCCATCTTCTACTCCTAGTTGGATCAGGAACCCTAATGTATTCAAGGGTTTTAGTGAGCCTATAAATAGAGAGAGAGAGAGAGAGAGAGAGAGAGAGAGAGATTTATCCTTAGGGATTGAAATAGATCCATTCAAGAGTTAGGGTTGAAATGGACCTGTATAGGGCTGGAAGGGCTGATTCAAGAAGATGGCGTTGGGAATCCTCAGGAAGCTTCTCCTGTAATGCTTACTGTAGTTTTTTGAGCAACAATGTTGCAGTACCATCTTTTCGACCATATTGTCTGATTTGGAATGGTACTCACTCTCGAATTTATCTTAGGAAACCTAAATACAAAGGATATTCTATGTCAGCCCATCTCCCATCCCCATAAAAACTTAGAGAACTCCTCACATCATCTACTAACTAAATCTTGCCCACCGGATTTCTTATAAGATTATAGCTTCCAACCTCACAGTTGGATCAAATGTTCTTTCCTCATCTACCAAGCATGTCAAATATCAAATCAATCTGTTATCAATAGTTATCCTATCAGTTACTTCATACTTCTTCTATACAAATAACTTTCAGTTTTCATCACTAATGAGTCTAATGTGATGGGATTGTACCAGAACTCTTCTTGACCTGATATTTGTGAAGATTACAGGTAGGGGAGAATATTAAACCTAAACGGTGAGTATAACTATATATTAATCCCATAAAAATTCATAGAAAGCATAACAATTTTAGAGTGGTGTCAATAGATATTTATTCTTTAGTCTTTATGACAGTAATTTTAGAGAACATCATGAAAACTGTTGTGGTCTAAATAAAGTGCACCTTTCTATGAGTTTGGTGTTTGTTGCCGGTCCGTGCTCGACAATCTCACCAGTAATCTCATGCCCCACGACACAAGGTCTAGCAAATGGAAGCTCACCTTTCAAAACATGGAGATCGGAATGGCAGACTCCACAAGCTACAACAAAAAGACACAAACAATATCAGACACCACTGCGCAATGAACATTAACAGGCGAACACATGAGAAGTGGATCGACAAGTTTAGTTAAAACCAAAAATAACCAATAAGGCATTGTGGAAAACATTCCATTAATTAGAACAACAAAGGGAAAAGTGAGAATTTACACGTGGGAAGATTAAAGAATTAAAGTGGGAACACCCATATGAGAAAAGGTAATCAAGCTTAATTGAAAATGATCATATTACACATTTCAGCAATCAATTTCATCCTGGGTACCCAAGAAACATTGATATTTCAATTAAATTATATGGTTAGTATTGTCATCAGGTCCAATGTCTAGGGAACATTATCAGCCAGATAGAAGTAAACATAAATAAGATGAAACACAACAAAAAGAAATTTCTTAGTATTTTATGAAAAAATCAGAAATAAAAAAGTCAATAATCAAAGTCAGAGAGAGAGAGAGAATAGTATTGTACCCTTGGTTTTGATGAGAATTTCACCGGATTTGGGGCGAGGGATGTGAAATTCTTCAATGATGAGAGGTTTATTTGGTTCCCAGAACACAGCTGCTCTCATATAAGACGGCAGACCACTACCACCACCTCCAACACCAACTGAGTGGAACCACCTGTTGTTTGGGCTTTGACCCACCAAGGACAACGACGACGATGATGATCTAAGACAACAAGAGCTTCTTGGCTTTGAGTTTGAGACGAGTCTTTTGGCGATGGCACTGCGTATCATCATCATCATCTTGATTTGATTTCGCACTTCCTCTGCCAAGTACCAAGTAGAGTCAGATTCCGACGAGCTTAGGGCTTGCCTTCGTTGCCGCCTCGTCAAGGCCTACGATCAGGTTGTTACACTCTTTGCTGTTTCAGAGGCTCTTTCAGAGGATTTGCAGAATTTATGCGAAGATGAGAGTTGAGAGACCAGAGAAACAAACCAAGTAGAGTCAGTAGACTAGTGCAGTAAACAAAGCAAAACCCAAACATTCAAATAAAATAGTCCACCCACGCGCCACGTGTCCTGACATTTTTACCAGTGCCGAATGATACTTTTTTGTTTGACGTTTTTACATTTTACCTGAATTTTAATCTGATTTTCACTTCATCACTTAACAAAATAATTGAATCAATGTGACACTTTAATTTATAATTTTCTACAATGAGAACATTTTGGTATTTTTATGTAACACCTTCATCACCTTCACCACCTCAATGGGGGCAATGGTGACACCTTCTGTCAAACCTTAATTCGGGATTAAGGGTTAATCTAGATTAAGGTGTGAATCACACTCTAATTATAGAATTAAGTTATATAACTAGAATATGATAATGGAAAATAAAATAAATAGAAATAAACTTTATACTATTATTATGCCACAAACTGGATTTAAGCTTAATATACAAAATAAATCGTATTTCGGTACAATACAACACTCACAGTCTCAAAATCTAAATTAACTCCGATTTGGTTCACGCTTAATCACCTTAATTACTCCCGGTTAGTTTCACACTAACTTCCGCTATAATACCTGCAAAGTCTATGAGGGGGTGAGCTCTAATCAACGGCTCAGAAGAGACATTTAAACTTATTATGCAAAATTAATTATATTGAAGCTTACTGAAACATACAACATGGAGCAGATAATACATAATATAATAATCTTATTAATGCATGAATGTTATGCTGCACTTCCTCGATTTAAGCCTCATAATATGGATAAAGAGTTAATCCATATAATAAAACAAACAGGTCTGCACGTCTCATACCATGCATTTTACCAATGTGGTCTCGAGTGTCCTATTATACAAATTATCACTCGATACATATTGAAATATAAATTGTAATGCACATCTTCACTTTAATCCGCAACTGAAGGTCCCAATGCGCGTTGGGAAAAAGATAGTTTTATCAGTCGCAACTGAAGAGGCGTCTCTCCCCATGCACTCAAGAATTTAAATTTCACACCCAATCCCTTCTCACCACCATACTCCATTTCTCAATGAATCATGCTTCATGTACAAATAAATGTCACATTCAAATAAATGCACGTAATTATATATTAATAATTAATTCATATCATATTCAAGTAATTCAAATAATTCATATAAATCACGTATTAGTACACATAACGTATTTTCAACAAAGATTCAATACAATCAAATTTATAGTTAAAGGTTCCCCAGATCCTCCTACCTTGAACTTGTGCTTAACTCGCCGCTAGAGGTTGTCTCGTACCTTTCGGTCGTCCTCTGAGCCTAACTCGTACAAGAAAATCACAATTAATTACAGAATAAAAATCGCTCACTCTCTAATTCTCACCACCATACTCCATTTCTCAATGAATCAAGCTTCATGTACAAATAAATGTCACATTCAAATAAATGCACGTAATTATATATTAATTAATTAATTAATTCATATCATATTCAAGTAATTCAAATAATTCATATAAATCACGTATTAGTACACATAACGCATTTTCAACAAAGATTCAATACAATCAAATTTACAGTCAAAGGTTCTCCAGATCCCCCTACCTTGAACTTGTGCTTAACTCGCCGCTAGAGGTTGTCTTGTACCTTTCGGTCGTCCTCCGAGCCTAAACTCGTACAAGAAAATCACAATTAATTACGGAATAAAAATCACTCACTCTCTAATTCTCACCACCATACTCCATTTCTCAATGAATCATGCTTCATGTACAAATAAATGTTACATTCAAATAAATGCATGTAATTATATATTAATTAATTAATTCATATCATATTCAAGTAATTCAAATAATTCATATAAATCACATATTAGTACACATAATGCATTTTCAACAAAGATTCAATACAATCAAATTTACAATCAAAGGTTCCTTAGATCCCCCTACCTTGAACTTGTGCTTAACTCGCCGCTAGAGGTTGTCTCGTACCTTTCGATCGTCCTTCGAGCCTAAACTCGTACAAGAAAATCACAATTAATTACGGAATAAAAATCGCTCACTCTCTAATTCTCACCACCATACTCCATTTCTCAATGAATCAAGCTTCATGTACAAATAAATGTCACATTCAAATAAATGCACGTAATTATATATTCATTAATTAATTAATTCATATCATATTCAAGTAATTCAAATAATTCATATAAATCACGTATTAGTACACATAACGTATTTTCAACAAAGATTCAATACAATCAAATTTACAGTCAAAGGTTCTCCAGATCCCCCTACCTTGAACTTGTGCTTAACTCGCCGCTAGAGGTTGTCTCGTACCTTTCGGTCGTCCTCCGAGCCTAAACTCGTACAAGAAAATCACAATTAATTACGGAATAAAAATTGCTCACTCTCTAATTCTCACCACCATACTCCATTTCTCAATGAATCATGCTTCATGTACAAATAAATGTTACATTCAAATAAATGCATGTAATTATATATTAATTAATTAATTCATATCATATTCAAGTAATTCAAATAATTCATATAAATCACATATTAGTACACATAATGCATTTTCAACAAAGATTCAATACAATCAAATTTACAATCAAAGGTTCCTTAGATCCCCCTACCTTGAACTTGTGCTTAACTCGCCGCTAGAGGTTGTCTCGTACCTTTCGATCGTCCTTCGAGCCTAAACTCGTACAAGAAAATCACAATTAATTACGGAATAAAAATCGCTCACTCTCTAATTCTCACCACCATACTCCATTTCTCAATGAATCAAGCTTCATGTACAAATAAATGTCACATTCAAATAAATGCACATAATTATATATTGATTAATTAATTAATTCATATCATATTCAAGTAATTCAAATAATTCATATAAATCACATATTAGTACACATAACGCATTTTCAACAAAGATTCAATACAATTAAATTTACAGTCAAAGGTTCTCCAGATCCCCCTACCTTGAACTTGTGCTTAACTCGCCGCTAGAGGTTGTCTCGTACCTTTCGGTCGTCCTCCGAGCCTAAACTCGTACAAGAAAATCACAATTAATTACGGAATAAAAATCGCTCACTCTCTAATTCTAGTGTGTGTAGTGAAAACACTAAGTTAGGGGTCTCGGATCGCAAAACAGAGGCCCCCATCGGACTCGGAATCGAAAATGCAGTGGGGAGGGACTTTCCCCGATCACCGGAACAGCTGCACGCACCGCCACGCGCCGGTGGTGCGAGTGGTGGTCCAGTGGTACTGTTCATCATCTTCAACCTTGCTGCCAGTTTTCGCTTATTTTTTTGTTTTTTTTTTTTCCAACTTTGGCTCGCTGTTTACCCTATCAAATCAACTCCAAATTGAGCAAACTTATACTCGTTTTAAAGCTCTACAACTCCTCTTTACAACTATATAAAGAACACTCAAACAGATCTCTAAAACTCAAGATATAAGGCCTCAAAGTAGGCTACCCAGAAACTGCAAAAATTTCCAGAAAATTCCAGATTTTCCAAACTTCAACCCACTTCATTTCCCTCCGATTGTAACACCCCAAATCAGTTTCTTAAGCTTCTAAAAACAAGTTTAAGCTTCTAATTCAAACTTCCAACCTCCAAGCAAGCTAGAAATCAAAACCCCATTCAAGAACAAAAAACTCCAAATATGCTAAGGACACCCCAATCCGAATCCTCCTTCCCTTCTCCTTCAAACTCTAGGTTGTTTGTGATCCTATAGACAACTCTAATAATTAAATAAACCTCACCAAAACAGATATCATCACCAAAATCAAATTCAAAGATAAACAGAGTATATGGAGGTGGAGCTTACCTCTTCTCTCTCTCTCTCTCTCTCTCTCTCTCGGATTTTCTGGGCTTTCTATGGTTTTCAGGTATTCATTCTAAGGTTTTGCTGGGTTTAATTACTACAAACCTAGTCTTCAAACTCACACACACACACTTCCACCGCCACACCAAACACACACCACACTTAGTCCACTGCTCAATACTTCACCTCCCTATTAACCAATCAAAATTAAATTTTAAAACAACTAAAGAAAACAGAAAAGTGTAGAAGCTACTGCCTTCTACACGTTAATTAATTTTTTTTAACATAAATAAAAATATAAATAGAATTAGAAATATAGTTAATGTTAATAAACAAATAAGTAATTATAAGTATACTTAAATATAATAGTAAACTATTCAAAACCCCCTAATTAGAGTTTAGTTATTTCAAAACCTCCACCCTTATTAAAAATAATTCAAAACCCCCTATTAGTCATTTAAACTCTCCCAAAACCCCCTGGTCAACTAACATCCACTTATGTTTGACCCACATTTTTTTAAATATTCCTATTATAACCCTGTTATTCAAATCAGTTTTTTTTTTATTTCTCTCATCCTCATCCTCACTCTCTCTCTCTCTCTCTCTCACTCTCATTCCCGCACCTTCTCTGTTCTCTCTCCTCCGCGCGCGGCTGTCGTCGGCGCGTGTGGTGTCGTCCGGCAACGGTTGCCAGCAAGACCACCACCATCAGCTTCGTCTTTCTCTCCTCTTTCTCCCTCTGTCATCACTCGCCCCGAATCAAGCCCAAACAGCCCAGATCGCCGCGACTACGATCGGTGGTGCTCGCCGGCGATCTGCCTTTTTCGACGGAGTTGGAATGCCGGACCACCCAAGTCTTCTTCCTCTTGACGTCCTGAGCACGATGGTATGCTCGGATTCTCCATCCGATCAGCCACGGCGGCAGATCAATGCCACAAAGGCCGCGGCTTCTCCGCCGGCGATCTGCCTTTTTTGGTGGAGTTGGAATGCCAAACCACCCAAGCCTTCTTCCTCTCGACGTCCTGAGCACGATGGTGTGCTCGGATTTTCCATCTGATCAGCCACAGCGGCAGATCGAAGCCACAAAGGCCGCGGCTTCTCCGCCGGCGATCTGGCTTTTCCGGTAGCCATTTCCGTCGAATCAGGTACTAATATTCTTCTCCTCATTGTACTCTTCAATGCTATGTGTTTGGATTGGACCAATTGCTGATGAATCAAAAAACCTCAAATCGAACCTCATTGTGTGTTGTTGTAACTGTGTATTGTTGTAAATGTGTGTTGCTCCAAAAATGTTTGAGTTCTGTGTTCTGCGTTTTGTGTTCTGTGTTTTAGTTTAAGCTGTGGCTGTGTGAGCGTGACTGCGTGAGATTGATTTTTTTATTTATATATTTATTTATGTGCAGTTAAGCCTACCTGTATGTGTGTATGTGTGTATGTGTGCAGGTGTGCATTTGTGTTTGTAAATATGTATCTTATGTGTGAATCTGTGTGTGTTGTGCATGAGTGAGTGAAACAGTGTAAAAATTCAGTTTCAGTTCGTGAAAATTCAGTTTCACTCCGTGAAAATACAGTAGTTGGATAGGGAACTTTAAGCCTACATTTATTGATTAAACAGTTCAGTTCGTGAAACAATTTCAGTTCGTGAAACAGTTTCAGCTCGTGAAACATGAGTTTTAAATGAATTTTGAATGAAATTATGGTTCTGAAATATGATGAATCAAATTTGCAGGTAGAAACAGATCGAGGCAGTGGCGACTGTCGTGTACTCGTCGCGCGTGAGATGATCGGACGACGTTGTATTGTTGGCTACTCCTCTCATCTCAATGGCTTATTGTATTGTTATTGTTTTTTTTTNTTTTTTTTTTATAAGGTTGCTGTGTTCTTTTTAGTGAAACGGAATTCAGTAAAGGTGTAACTGTTTTAGTGAAGTGTAATTGTTTTAGTAAAGGTGTAATTGTTTTTTAATTAAGGTGTAATTGCATTTTAGTCGAGGTGTAATTGTTTCATCACTTAATTCAGTTTCAGTAAGTGAATTCATAACTGAATTCTTCAATTTAGTGTAACTGAATTTCTGAAATTCAGTTACACTAAATTGAATTCTTGAAATTCAGTTTCAGTGTAACTGAATTTTTGAAATTCAGTTTTAGTGTAATGAAATTCAATTTCAGTGTTTGATTTTAGTTTTAGTGAAATATTGAGTTTTAGCAAAAACTTCAATTAAAAAAAAAAAAAAAAAAACAGTTTCACCAAAATACAGTTACAGTGACGTCAGCATGTGTTAGCATGCGTCAGAAGGGTAATTTAGGATTATAAGTTTTAGGGGGTTTAGAAAGAGTTTCTAGATGAGTGGGGGTTTAGACAAATTTTTTTGGTGAGTAGGGTGTTTAAAATTAGGCACTATAAATATAAATACAAGTAATTATTTTAATAAACACAATTTACTTTAGGTTAAAACTAGGTTAGCACACCTTCATCAAACAAAAAATTACCAAGAAATCAATTCAACCCACTTGAATTGACAAGAAGATGACTGGTCGAGGGAGAGAGACAGAATAAAAAGGGAAAAAGGGGAGGGGGCCAGTCGGGAGGAGGGGAGGGGGAATGGTAGTCAAAGCGAAGGGCCGCCGACAATGGGGTAGCTACCGATAAGGGGTGAAGGCAAGGAGGGTGGGGTTGGTGTTGTATTTTTTCTTTTTTGAAAAATCTGATTTGTGGGTAAAATTAGAAATTGTGGGGGTATTGAGAGAATATTTTTGGGTATGAATAGAAGAACTATTAAACAAATTTCATGAAAACCCAAAAGACCAAATGTCCCTTAAAAAGAGGTCACATGCGTTGCACGTGACTATTTTTGGATGGAAATCTTGACGGATTGAGATGAAGGTTGTACATTGCAAAAAATTATAAATTAAGGTGCCACATTGATTCAATTATAAATTATAAACAGATCAAAGTTCAGATAGGTAGAATGTAAAAAAACCTTTTTGTCTTTGTACTTTCATAAAACTTTTATAATATTTTTTTTGTCTCTATACTTAATTGCTATCATATTCCCAATATGATAGCAATTAAGTCCAAATTATTAATTAATTTATGTGATCACATAGAGGGACCTTTTTAACTGTAGCAATCTAGAATTTTTATCCTATTTTGTGTTAACACGTGTTTTTCAAACTCTTTTGCAAGTTGAAGCTTGAAGATTCTTTTAAATTAAGAAATGATGTTTCCATTTGTCTTTTGTGAAGTTAACTTGTAAAAAAGTTGTTTTGAGGTTATAGAAAATTAGTACTTATTTTTACGAGTCCGTAGGATTTTTTGAAGAATTATTTGGAGTCCCAAATTATTTTTGGTGCATTTACAAAGTTTGGAGAAAATAGAAAATAGGAAAAAGAATTAAATGATGACTGGGACTGACAACACACACGTGGCACACTGTCATTCAGTGTGCGAGCTGACGTGGCGCTGAGTTAAGTGAGCTCACGATGAGATGTGCCACACCAGATCTTTCTCACGTTTTAGCCTCATTAAACCCAGCCAATCTCAGCCATTGATTTCGGGTGAAGATAGACCGGTCATGCTGATCCGCGTGTCTTCTAAACGTACGATCCGGGTGTCTCTATAAACAGGTAGTCCGGCCGGGTTTTTTTTTTACCCAATTCGTGTATTCCCTATTGTAAGTGCATTTTTAGGAGTTTTGTTCCACATTGAAAACTTACAACTTCTTCCAACCCTTTAATGCCTATAAATAGAGACCCTTGTACCTCATTTTCACTTGCACTATCAAGTGAAGTCTGAGATACTCACTTCTTGGTTTCTCTAGGAGTTTCTCTAAGAAGAGACAAACCAAAAGGGAAGAAAATTCTCATAGTTTAAAAGTTTTGGAGAGCAAGCTTTAGGAGGAGGAGGGGTCTAAAGGAGTCGAGCCTAGCTAAGGAGGTTTACAACCGAGTAAAGTGTTCTAATCTTTATTATTTATTTTTAGACTTTAATTTTAGGTTTGCATGCTTAGATTAATTAAGTAGCATTTATTTATTAATTAAGCATGCCTAGCTTTATTTTGGAGATTTAATTGCTTAATTAAAGGTTAATAGCATATTAGGTTTAACAAGTTTCTATTGTAGAAATTAAGTTAGATTAATTTAAATTAATCTGTGGAATTGCTTTGAGTTAAAACAATTGGTCAAGTGGATTGATTTTAAGATAAAACTTGACACTTGTAAACCCGTAACTAGCTTCAAAAGAGTAGAGTTTGGTCCACCTAGGACTAATGACGTGTGACTCAAGGAGAGGTCATACCGTCTTTCCTTATTTTTTGTTGTCCCCTAACATAGAATTTGTTTTCTTTTGTTGAAATTGTCTTTTCCTGGATTACCCAGTTACCTTGTTGCCCAAATCATGGCAAACAACATAAATTAATGGGTTAAGGTTACCATTGTGATTAGTTGCCGAGGAGTTGTCAAGATATATAGGACCGTATGTGCATGTGGAAGACTGTGGAAGAAAATATGTGAAGAACATAGGATTCCAGGTAGGGAGATTCATCTTATATTTCTGACTATGGACTTTGTGTGTGTATGTATAGTTTTTAAGCTGTTATAACATGCTATTTCTATGTTTATTATGATTGGTTTGAGAGTAAAAGTAGCATAACTTGTAACCTTGGGTTCAAATCCTTAAACCTTCTAGAAGAAATGATCATTAAAGTTATGAAGGGCCTAACTAAGACAATTATATTGCGACTTATGCCCATGTAAAGTAGATGCTCATAACTGATCAAATAGCAGGTGGTACGGTTACTCAAATGTGAGTTTCTACCTCTGTTGATCATGACACTCTCACTATGGTAGCTGTTTTGTTGATTACAGCTAACCGTAGTAATACCTAATGTGTATTGTAACGACCCGACCCAAATTTCACTGGAAGTTAAAATTTTTATTTAACTTTGGTTTCAAGAGGGTTTCAAGGAAGTTTAGTTTTCGCGACCTTGGAAAATTTTTTAAATTTACTTTGGGAGTTTAGAGAGTTATTTGACGTTTTCACTAAGATTGATTTAACGTTATTTAAAAGTTAAATTTGGATTTAAAAATGTTTTGTTTTAAAATTTGTAAGACTGTATTTTTCTGAAATTCATTTCGAAAAGTATTTTAAAGATTTGGAGAATTTATTGTGAATATTTAGGGAATTTATTGAGAAATAAAATGTTTTGAATTTATTTTATATTTTTGTTTTAATTTAAGCTTGACAAAAAGTTGACTTTTAAAATAGATGAGATTTTGATTTTGACTTTGGGTCCGTTAGATAGGTTTCGATCCCACGATTTCATAGACACGCGGCACGCGCCAATCCGAGTTACGGTTTGAAAGATATAGGCGTTTAAAGTGAGGGGCAATGTTGTAAATTTATAAAAGTGGGTTTTAAAAATCAGATTTCCTCTCTCTCTCTAGATTTTTCCACAACTCTCTCTCTCTAGAACTTTCTCTCTCCCTTTTTATTTTTCTCTCTCTCCCACACTCCCTCACTTCTCCCTCTCTCTCCCCGAGCTCACTCACCTCCCCCTCTCTTCTCTCACCGGCGCGGCCAGCTCCGGCCTACTTCCCGGCGACCAGAGGCCGGCGACGAGTCCCTCTCGTCGTCACCGACTCCACAGACCACCCCCCCGAGCTCATTCTCTCTTCCTCTCCCCGACCCTCTTCTCTCTCCTCTGCGCGCGACTCCAGCAGGCCATACCGCTTTCCCGACCAGCTTCTCGGCGACCCAAGGCCACCGGCCAACGTCCCAGGCACCGACCCATTCCCCCGGCGCCGGCCATCTTCCCCGACGCCTCCTCCAGCCAGTAACGGCGCCAAAGACGCCTCTCTGTCTCGTCGGATTTCCGGCCAGTTTTCACCACCAATTTTCAAGGTTTTAAGTGGGTTTTCTCATTAAGGTATGGGCTGCCAATTTTCCAGTATTTTGGGTGTTTTATTTTGAGTAATTGTAGAGAATTAAATTGGGGTTTTAGGGCCATTTCGGGTTTTAAGTTGGATTTTCAATTGGGAGCGAATTATTGTCGTTGTTTTGGGACAATTTCATTTCTAGAAATTTCAATTTATGCGTAGGACTGAGAAATTGACTGGGCCTTGTTGAAGTCAGCTTTATTTAGCTATTTTGGGCTTTGAAACAGCCACCTTGGGCAACGAATTTTGTGATTTCGAACCCCCACTGATATTTCATAATTTTAGAGTACTTATGACAATTTGTTGAGTGAGTTATCGATAATAGTTATAGTGATTGTGGTTGGGTTGAGCCGGGAAACGTTAGGGGCGATTGTGGAAGTGTTATTGGTCGATTCGTGTAGATCGTAACCAATCGCATAGGAACGAAGTCGAGTGGGACGTTAGACTTTACGCACACATCCTTTAAAGGTCGTAAAACCGAGGCTAATCTATGGCTTTATTGTTTTATTCTATAGGCGAGACGATCGTGGCTTGAGACGACCCGGAGGAGGATCGAAGCTAGAGATATCACTGTGAGTGGACATTTGTTTTTAAAAGCATTTTATAAAATCTATGAATTTATTTATTGGCTATTTGAGTTTTGGTTTAGACATAATGAATGTGGGTGGATTCTTGGTTTTTAAATGCATTTATGAAATTCCTTTAAATTAACTATTGTTAATAAATCTTGATTTGGATGTGGGGTTTGGTGGACGGAGTTGAATTTCGGATTTTCAAATACTCTCGTATATAAGTTTTAAAACATAACTTCATTTGATGGTTTATGTTATTATTTCAGTTTTTGGTCGAAAAGAGTGATTTGATTTATGTATTTTGAAATTAAGTTGGAATTATGCAACAAGTTTTTATGGAAATTAAAGTTTCTTGGAAAAGTACAATTATTCTATTTTCAGTGGAAAAAGGACCTATGATTTTGGTTATGAAAAATGGTTTTCAAACCACCTTTGCAGTACCCTCCAGGTTATCAGATTTAATAAGTCTTTGGGACCCATCACGATGCACATATAGGCTTTGGGCCGTGTGTCGGGATGTTTCACCCTTTGGGGGCTGCTCTGCGTGCACGTATGACAGATAATTTGTGGCTCTGCATGCGTATGACAGATTCTCGGCTCTACGCATGTATGACAGATTATTTATGGCTCTGCATGCGTATGACAGATCCTCGGCTCTGCGCATGTATGACAGATTCTATGGGTAACTAACTGGTGTGTGTTTTCAGTTGTTAAGTATTTTAAGTGATGAGTTTATGACAACAAAGGTTTTAAGTAAGACGGTTTCAGTTGAACAGTTTATTGATTTTCAATATGTTGAGAATGTTTAAGAAGAAATTTTTCAGCTTAAGTTATTTATTTATAAATTGACAATATCGATTTCAGTTTGAGAACTTGGATTTTCGAAGTTTGATTTTCAGCTCTAGATTCTATTATTTTACTGAGAAATTGTTTTAAAAACTGGGGGATTTCAAAGGACATTCTAAGGTTTTAGAGTCAAACGTGTGTAAAAGGGTTTTTCTGAAAAGATATTTAATCTTTGATTTTCATCTCCATTTTACTGTCCACTCACTGAGCCTATCTCACCATTTTCTTGTTTTGTCTTAAATTGTCCCCCAGGTAGTAGATTTGGTGGAGGTCGAGCCAAAAACGTCGAGGCAGTTGCAATCATTTCCATAGTCGGACCCTGTAGGCGCCATTTAATTTTTTTAAAAAATTCCTTGTAAGAGAATAGCAGCTCTGATAACCACTCTGCAAATTTTAAGTTGGATTTCTGTGAGATTGTTGGGTCTGAGACCCTATTTGGTTGCGGTAGCGGTGGTTGCTGTATAGAAGTGCTTTTTAATAGGTTTTGGAATTTCTGGGTTAGTCCATTTTCAGGGGAGGTTCTGCCGAATTTTCAGTAGGATTTTCCTTGAATTTGGATTCCCGCAGGACCTCTCCAGGTTTCAGGGTGAAATCCGGGGGCGGTCCTGTCATGTATCGATCATCTAAGTTTATGTTATTTGTGGGTTTTTATGCATATTTTCCATATACTACTGCAGATGAGGTATTCAAATGTTTTTGTAGAAATATTTTGGTGTTTTGAAAAATTATTTTTTATTGGTAAAGGTTTTCAAACCTAACAGGGTCCCTTGAGGGAAAACAATGTTCATATGTGATGCTTACCCCCTTATGTTTGATAGAAGCAGTATAGCATGATTTAGCTGAACATTGATTTCCCTAGATGACCACACACTCATCGCCAATGGGGCATATAATGAGCAAGTTAGCATAATAGACTATGAAATCTAGATCAACCAAGACTGGTTTTCCCAGGATGATATTGTAGGCAGAGGGTCTCTTGATGACGATGAAGTATGTCATGCAAGTTTGTTTGATGAGCCATCTTCCCAGTGAGAGTGATAAATACATGTATTCAAGGGGTTTCACCACTTCTCTCTCGAATCCGATCAAAGCTGGGTATCCTTTTTTAGTTTTTCCTCATCAACCCATCTGTTAAAGGCAGAGTAATAGAGGACATTGACCGAACTGCCTCCATCAACGAAGGTTCGAGCAACTGTTACTTTGGAGACGATGACGACAATCGGATCATAAGGGAGAAAAATGACATTTTTACATTCGTCAAATTCGAATACAACTGGTTCCCAACTCTTGTGTTGTCTTTTGGAGGTGCTCGGTTCATCCGGTCGCTTAGATAGAAAGTGATTCATGAGCCTCCCAGACATATCCTTTATGAGCTTGATGTGAGCTGCCAACATTGCTTTGAATTTGACCTTTCACAATATGCTATAACCCAACTTTAACATATACAACACTTTCCTATTACCCAACTCTTCCTTTTTATATATTCACTTCAACAATACCATTCAAAGGCAACCACTAAGTTCCTATCTCGATCTTAAGCTCTTTATTTTTTTTGGCCATTACCTATTACGCTTCTGAATCAACCATCCTTAGGTTAATTTACTACTTGATATACTATATATCCACCAAAGTATTCCTAGTTATATTGATTGAACATGTTTAGTGTGAATAAAAACTAATCGATCAATTACTTTGGTTGCTACCTAATAAGATGGCTGACATTGATGAAGACAATTGCTTGAAGGACTAATGTTGTAGGCAAGTGCTAAAGTTAGCTACCCTCTGCACTTTTTTTATAGAACACATGATTTATTCTCATCACCAAAATTTGTTTGGAGGTAAAAATGGCGACATCTCCCTGCACCTGACCTTCCTTCCTGTTTCTTTCAACCTTATGTGTGTGTCCCAGAGGTTTTTTTATGACAAGATTTTCCCTCCAACCCTTCTTATTTGCCCCCTTTTTTTTTTTTTTTTTTTTTTCATCTTTGTTAAGAGTAAGAGATACTTTGGTATTAGATGTATTCCATTGTATTATGTTCAAATTACAATATGCTACTAAATTCCAACAATTACCAAAATATCAATATATATAACATTACATTCATCTAAGTTTGTGATGTGTGCAACATTTTTTATACCCTATATGGTTGCAAATATTCAATCACCAAGCATCTTGATTTTCAATATCTTGGATGAGCATTCCTAAAAATTAATTAATTATGTATTGTCATCACCGTAGAAGCCGAGGGCGTTGCCATACCTATTCATTTCTTCACTCCATGTCGATGGTGGAAACACTGAGCGTCCATGTGAAACATAGCAATGTGTAATTATATCTACCTAACTTGTAATAAGATCCATTATTTAAATTGTCTTAACACTTATATGTTCAACCAAAAGATAACATAATTTGAGAATAAAATTTTAACATTTGCCTTAGGCATTGAAATCCCTTTGAACTGTGCAAATAGACCAAATTGCAAACCTCTCCGTGTTGCATATCCTCACACCACTTGCAGCATGCAACTTAAAATACCCTCTTATGTATCACTAGTAGAAATAACCCCTATTATAGCATTTACTTATTACATTTTTTTTTTGAACTGCTATTAAAAGTAGCTTAATTATAACCCATATATTAAAGAGAAATACTATAAACCTTTTTAGGCCCACAAGGTTCTCATGCGTGCAAAAGATAAACCCAAAAATTTTCTTACGCAGGTTATTTCCCTTGCANAAACAAACTACCAACAAGAGATATCTCTCTCTCTCTCTCTCTCTCTCTCTCTCTCTCTCTCTCTCTCTCTCTCTCTCTCTCTCTCCTTCCGCCGCCGACCAATCCAGTACTTGGTTGAACTAACTCTTTCTTTGTCAAAGCTCTCTCTCTGTGGTTCGATCCAGCACCTTGTAATTAAGCCTATTCTCTTGATTATCTACTTATATGATTTTAGGGTTAGTGGGTTTTGGGAAAATTGATTATCTTTATTCATATGTTTTTTTCTTTAGAAAATTTTCATGTGCCTATTATGCTGATTCAGTTGGGTTGGGTTCTTTGGGAAAGTTGAGTTTTGGGTCGAATCTTTGGGGAAAAAAATAAGGCTCCTACTTATTTTGGTCGATTGGTATTCAGATTTTTCCTTCTTATACATAAAAACCCACGTTATTTTTGCCAAGTTAAGCATTTTAATATATAACAATGAATTAGTGACACACATTATTTGGTATATATTCTGATTTTTCCTTCTTATACATAAAAACCCACATAATTTTGGTTGGTTGGTTGGTTTGCTAAGTTAAGCATTTTGATATATAACACTAAAATTACCTAATTTTTCTCAAGGTTTAGTCACTGAACAGTGACGTATTGCTGCTATATATGCATATTTGAGTTCCAATTAATTATAGTTATTCACCAAGTACTAGTTCTAGAAATATTCTATTTTCTTTGTATTCAGTCATTTCAACTTTTAGTGTTAACTATGCTTATCTCTTTTCATACTTAATATCAATTATGGTTTAGCTATGTTATAAGTCATACTTTAAGTTTTCTACAAACTTCCATTCATTCAATTAGTATGCTTTTCCTTGTTAAAATATTAAAATAAGTCTAGCAGTCTACAAAGCTTGACTTTGCTTCATCCACTCTTATCTCTATAGTGTCATAAATATATAGATATAGCAAGTATCCTATTATAATCATATGCTAGCATCACGTGTCCATACAAATCAACTTTAATCTGTGTCATATATATGATATATATTATTCTTAATTTTTTTATTGGAGACCAACCAATGAATGTGGTCTGTGAAATCTATGCCTTGTGATGATCATAGGAATATCATACATGGAGTCGATCTAGAGGGGGTTGGTCTTTGCTACAAAGCTAGTTAATATTATTGTTCTAGGTTTATATATGATAAACTATACGAGGCAAACTTATCATGATCAAGGTTTGGAAAAGATAAACGACTATCAGGAATTGGTAGAATATTTCCCTTCTTTCAACATGAAACTTATATTGAAATGGGTTACTAAGATGGGGGTGCATGTATTTGTAGGTTGGCAAGCTAGTGCATAAAGTGTATATAATTGAAACCAAAATCGGAGAAGTTCACTGCTGATTACTATCCAAGGTTAGTATATTTGGCACTTAATTGAGGCTCTATCTAATTTAAACCAGTGTTATTGAAATTTCAGAACATTGATATTTTCTTCTATTTAAGTTATACTTTGTGACTTGCATCTATGCTTGCATTGAATCTGCATGCTTTTAGTTTGTCAAAACACTGAGAGCCTAGAATAAAGCTTTAAGCTCTAGTAAGATACTTTCCCTGATGATATGAAATCAGTTATGTGATAGCTTATAATGTATTTAAATTTGTCAAATTTAGTTTTGGGTAATTGAGTGATTGATATGAAATCGGTTCTCTGATATCTTAGAACTTGTTTATGTAGATCTTATGTGAATTTAAAATGATGGATAAAAATTGGGTGCATTTTAACAAGTAACAATTACCTTACAATCTAATTGAACACTTCAAATTAAACAATCTAGGTAGGCTTCTGAGTGCATTCATTTGTTTTTTTTTTCTTTTTTAATTTTAGAGCTACTGATAAGTACTTGCAAGGACCATGAAATTTCGTGAAAATGACAAAAAATAATTCAGGGAACACAGAAAAGATTCTCTGCCCTTGCAAAAATTGTCGGAATTTAAGTCATCAATTTTGTTATACTATTTTTGAGCATTTGGTGATAAAGGGAATGGATCGAACATACCCAAATTGGTTTCACCATGGGAAAAACCAGTTACAAATGAGGGAGTTGTAAAAATGGATATGTGTGAGGCATATAACTTATACATGGCAGCATGCTTGAATGATGAAGACTATATGGAGCCTATTGAAGAAAGAAGAAGAGATGATTTTATTGAACAATTATAAGATGTAGAAACCCCTCTATACCCTAGTTGTACAAATTATACAAAGTTAACGGCCATTATAACTTTATATAGATACCAAATTGTAAGTAGATGGACTGATAAGAGTTTCAATAGACTTCTAGAGATTTTGCATGACATGTTACCAATGCAAAATATGCTTCTAACGTCCTTGTATTTAGTAAAAAAATTTCCCAAGAGATTCAATATAAGGTATGAAAAGATTCACACATGCAAGAATGATTGTTGTCTCTTTTAAAAAGAGTATGAGAACATGGAGAATTGCCTAAAATGTGGTGGTTCAAGATGGAAGGTAGATAAGCGTACAAAGAAGATTAAAAAGGGTGTGCCTGCTAAATTATTGAGATATTTTCCTATCATTCCCATATTTAGAAGGATGTTATATCTCAAAGCATGACAGAAGATTTAAGATGACATTTCAATCATAAAAGTAATGATGGGAAGATGCGTCACCCGGTGGATTCTGTAGCATGAGACTTGGTTAATGCTAAATGGTCAACATTTTCATCTAATCCACGCAACCTTAGGTTAGGTCTTGCTACAGATGGCTTCAATCCATTTTCCAATTCAAGCTCTACACATAGTTGTTGGCCAATAATGCTTGTTACATACAACTTGTCACCTGAGTTATCAATAAAAAAAGAGAATATTATGTTAACATTATTGATTCTGGTCCAAAGCAACCTGGAAATGACATTGATGTATATTTATAGCCATTTATAAAGGATTTACAACATTTATGGGATAATGGAGTGAATGTATATGATGCATTCAGTAAAACTATTTTTAATTTGAGAGTAGTTTTGATGTAGATGGTAAACGATTTTTCAGCCTATGGAAATCTTGATGGCTGTATGACAAAAGGTAGTACAACATGTCTTATATGTGGTAAAAAAATACTCATTACCGGTGGCTAAAATTTAGTAAGAAAGGTGTATACATAGGTTATAGGAGATTTCTACCACGGTCACACCTTTAATGAGCTTCAACCGACGTACATGAATTGAATTGCAGCTGTTCAATCTTCAATTGAACCACATGCCATTATAAATGAGCTAGCCATGATGTAAGGTTGTCCTCTATATTTATTACGCATTTGGGAACAAAACTCTAACAGGTCAGTACAATTTGAGGATTACTTTACATTTTTTACAAATTTGCGTTGATGTTTAGCTATTAGCCTTTACTCATATAATGAAAAAATGGTTGGTCATAGAAAATGGTTAGTTTAATGCATAACATATCCACACATAGACAAAGCATGTAAATGTCTTATATTTAATTTGGGTTGTATATAGGGTCAAATTAAATTTTAAATCATTTTAACGTCCTGAATTGATGGATGTAGATTATTCCCTTTTATGATGATTCTAAGGATGTTTATCAAATCGATCTAATTATGTATGATGACCATAATATATCTCTATAACTCTATGGGCATAAATTTTTTGTTGTGAAGACCTAATCATACGAATTTGGAAGGAATCTCACATTTCCAATAATAATTTTATTCATGTATCTGACTGTTAATTTGTCAAAAATAACTACAAATCAATTAAAATTTTAAAGGTTGTTCGAATGACGCCAACCACCATTGAGTTTTGGAAGCAATATTTTGTACAATATACAGGGTCTTCATTCACGATTTGCTACTTGTAACATTTACTATTGTGTTTAAGGTTCATAGAGAAACTGCAATTTTGTGCATAAAATCCTTCCCCATTTGTTTGGGGTGCAAATAGCTAGCAGCATCATCCAGTTCGATGTCCACCACCATATATTAAGTCCTATGTACCAAAATATTATATTAATTGAAATTTATAATTGCAGAATTGAAATAGACAAGATTTGGTAAACAAGTAACAGAATATCGGAAAAATTTAGACTCAAACTACATGCATTTATTGAGAATTCATTAATTGTCAGCTCGCATGATGGACAAATCAAGTGTCCTTGTGCAAAATGCTACAACTTGTACTAGGAAGATCCAGATGTGGTAATGGAATACATAAGTTGTGATGGTATGGACAAGGACCATGCTAAAGATTTGTGGCGGTTCCACGGAGAATCACAGACATTACGGGGTAACCACAATTATGTCGAGTTTGAGGCGGCTAATGAGAGTCAAGATTGTGGTATGAAGAAAATGGTCAATGATGTATTTCGTCATGGAGGAGAACATGGGCGGAGTGACTTTGTGGATGAGCCTCCTATTCAAACATCACCCACTCTTGAAGCTGAGAAGCTTTTCAAATTGTTAGAAAAAGCATATATGAAATTATATCCAGGTTGCACAGTAATGAAGAAGCTTGACTTTTTTGTACACCTATACCAAATCAAATGTCTACATGGTGTCTCAGATGTCGCATTGACATCAATACTAATACTCTTTTAAGACAATACTACCTAGAGGCGAGACGTTGCCAAAGAGCTTCCATTTGACAAAAAAAAAACGGATTAAGGAACTAGGATGTTCTTACGAGAAAATTGATTATTGCCCCAATGACTACATAATTTACTGAAAAGATAGGGCAGCTTATTCAGAATGCCCAAATTGTGGTGAGTCTCGATACAGTAGGGGTAAGGCTGACGATCCAAGTAGCTCAATTAATCGAGTTCCACACAAAGTGATGAAATACTTTCTAGTAAGGCCAAGATTACAAAGGCTATACATGTCGAAGCACACTGCAAACTTAATGACGTGGCATGCAGATGGACAACTAATTGACGAGACAATGAGATATCCGGCAGCCTCACCTATATGGCACCAATTGGATAGTATATTTCAGCAGTTTGCAGCTGAGAAATAAAATGGCCAAGATTATAAAGGCTATACATGTCGAAGCACACTGCAAACTTAATGACGTGGCATGCAGATGGGCAACTAATTGACGAGACAATGAGATATCCGGCAACCTCACCAGTATGGCACCAATTGGATAGTATATTTCAGTAGTTTGCAGCTGAGAAATAAAATGGCCAAGATTACAAAGGCTATACATGTCAAAGCACACTGCAAACTTAATGACGTGGCATGCATATGGGCAACTAATTGACGAGACAATGAGACATCCGGCAGCCTCACCAGTATGGCACCAATTGGATAGTATATTTCAACAGTTTGCAGCTGAGAAATAAAATGTCATGTTGGGTTTGGTAAGTGATGGATTCAATTTGTTTGGGAACACGAGTATTTCACATAGCACGTGGCCAGTAATCCTAACAGTATATAACTTGCCACCATAGATGTGTATGACCCAGCCGTATATAGTACTATCGATTGTTATTCTTGGTCCGAAGGGGCCGGGCAATGACATTAACATATATTTGGAACCGCTGGTGGATGAGTTGAAACCACTGTGGGATGACGGAATCCTTGCATACAATCAAGCGCCTAAGCAACAATTCAAAATGCATGCAGCAGTGTTATGGACTATAAAAGACTTTCATGTATACGATATTCTTTCAGGTTGGAGCACAAAGGGAAAATTTTTTTGTCCATCTTGCAACCACAAAACATGCAGCACTTGGTTATTAGATGGTCGTAACAATTGTTATATGAGATATAGAATATTTTTACCTATTGAGCATCGATTCCGACGACAGACATTACCATTTAACAATAAAGTATAAATGGGTAAAGCTCCACTGCCCATGTCGAGAATGGAGTGTTTGAATGAACTGGCCAGTTTGACATTTCGATTTGGAAAAATAAAAAGATAAGACCAAATCTAACAAAAGACCTTTCTATACTACTAAACCATACGCAAAGCCGTGGAAAAAGTAAAGCATATTTTATCGGTTGTCGTATTGGAAACACTTGTTGCTGCAACATAATTTGGATGTGATGCATATTGAGAAAAACGTATGTGACAATGTGGTCGGAACACTGCTGGGACAAGAAGGCAAGACCAAGGAAGAAATTACTGCATCGTTAGACATGACAGTTTGGAAGATAAGACCCTCACTCCATCCCCAGTGAGAGCCAACAAGGACGATATTACCACCAGCAATGTTCACGATGTCTAACCAAGAGAAGTCTGAATTGTGTGAACTATTAGTCTTAGTTTGTGTATCAGATGGTTATGTGTCTAACTTCCAAGGTGTGTGCATGTGAAGGAGAAAAATATTTTGGGCATCATATCGCATGACTGCCATGTGATAATGCAACAATTGCTTCCACTTGCAATAAGAAACAAGCTGCCTCACTCTGTAACAACGGTGCTGATTGAATTGTGCAACTTCTTTATGCTTTTATGTTCGAAAGGTGGAACCAATGAATTTTACCAGATGTTGATTGATCGGATAAGTAGGAGGAGAGCGCATTATTTATTTGCGTCTATCATCAATAAGTAGGAAGAGAGCGCATTATTATTAAATGTGAGCTGCCAATATATTGATGTTAAATCCTCTTAACCACAAGTATTTACGTACCTTGAAACAATATGTAGACTGGAGGCCAGCATAGCCAAAGGGTACATTGTGGGGGAGTGTTTATCGTTTAGCTCAATGTATTTGTCTAACACAGATATGCGAAGAAATATATAGGCGTAATACAGATACAATTGGTAGGGGTATTCTTGGAGGTCTATCAATATTTACGGAAGGGAGTAGGAAGGGAGGGAATAGGGTGGTCAAGTAATTCAATTGGAGGCAAAAGAAATGTGTAAAGTACATAAATGTGTGCTTTTTAACTGCCAAGAGGATCAACATCTAATAGAGTACGCGTGGTCAACTTTTTAAAGAATGTGAATATTCACAAGTTTGCTTGTCTCATCTCTTAGCTATTTTTAGTTTTCATGTCTCATCACACCTAAGGATCCTAGGGATAAGGGAATAGGTGACTAAAATTGAAAATTCACCATGCTTCCACACTTAGAAATTTTTTCTAGGATTACCCATCATTCCCTTTAAAGAATAAATCGGGTGGTGGTATGTATGCATGTGGTCGTGGCACATGTCTAGCCAATCTTAGACTTGACATGTGTCCAGCCTTTGCTTGACACACACACTCCACCGTCGGATCGAATTCTATCGACGATCGAGATTGTGATCCCTGTTATTTAATTAATTTATATTTGAATTATTTTTTGTGTTTCCTATATTATATTTTGAAATTCACCGGAAATTATCTCGTCATCTAACAAAAAATTCATCGACACTATGACGTTCGATACTATTTACCTATGATCTTGGTTTCTCCAAGGATTTACACATTTTCCCTAAATAATTGAAAATGTCCGAAAAGTGCTTGTTTACCTATTTGTCTCAAATTTTCTAATTTTCAAAATTCAATCTAACTTTTGTAAATCACTATAATTAATCCTGGCATTGTAAGGATGCAAACTCAATCCCGTTAGATTCGTATCGTCGAGCAATATGTAATAAGGTATCACTTCAATCATCAACGACAAAAGTTTAATCGAATAAATCCAGAGACACCAAGAAGTGTGTTTCCTAATTTTGTAAAAATAATAAATAAAATCCTAATGACCTTAAATAAATTCTAGAAAAATACTGTAAGCGCAAAATAAATCAAGGAAAAATTCTATTGCCTCACATTTGATTGCCCACTAAGGTTTTTCAATCGACTCGTTAGCTCTATTAGTAGGAAGACTATGCTTGTTTTCTAACCCGCCTCGAGTTAGTCTATGAAAACAAAACTATATTTTTTCTTGGTCTGAAAATAATTTTATATTACAATTTATAGATAATTATTATAAAGTCCATTTTTGGACTCTTAATGATAAGCTAACCCACCTACTTTAAACAAATGATAAAAAGGTTCACTTAATTAGTTTTAAACCCACCTTTAAAAACAAAAGTTTGCCAAAGTGCACTTTTGGTCCCTATACTTTAACGAAAATTTCACTTTGGTCCCGTTCTTTCAATTTTGAAAATTTCAATCTCGTACTTTCATATATTACATTTGCAATTAGGTTCAAATCGTTAATTAGATTTAAATTATTGGCAAAAATATGACGTAGGAGGAATATTATGGACATTTTAAATAACCTATGAGTGAAAATCATTTAACTGGGTGACGCTGCCCAATCACACCTGGACACATGTCTTTTATTTTTTTATTTTCTTAATTATTTAAGTTTTTGTCTTTTCTTTCTTTCTTAATTATATTTTATTTAACTTTTTAAATTATTCTTTTAGACTGTATTAATCATGAAATGTCTAAAATACCAATTAATATGCACTGCCACATCATTTTTTCGTCTAAAAAATAAAAATAGTTAATAGTTTGAACTTAATTGCAAACAAAATGAAAATACGGGACTGATATTGCCAAAATTGAAAGAACGGGGACCAAATTGGAAGTTTCGTTAAAAGTACAGGAACCAAAAGTATACTTTGGCAAAAAAAGTTTGTCTCTCTCTGTTTGCCTCAAAATCTCTACAGTCACGTGTCGACTAGGCCGCGTATCAAGAAAACTGCTTCCTTCTTGTGTGCGCTGGGCATGCCAATACGCGGCCGCGAGCCTAACGTACAATTGTGATGATATGCGGGTAAATATGACTTCCAGTCAAACCACCGTGGACCGAGGAAGGAACAGATCTCGGTCACAAGGATTCTCACTGCCTTGATGATGGAAGGACTTTTGGGAGGGCATGATGGAATAGAAGTGATTTGGTGGGTGATTATGGATGCATGGATGATGGGTGTAAAATTGATGAAAATAAAAATAAAATAAAAAGTAAAATAAACAAGTAGATGCAAGAAAAGTAAAGGTAATCCTAAAGATTTAATAGAAATAATACGAGTGCGAACAATAAAAGTGCAAAAATCTAACACTATTCTAAACTATGAAAGCGATAAAAAAAGGCAATAAAGAAAGCAATAAACCTAATTACGTGCAAAAAATAAACTTAATTACGTGCAAAAAAAATAAAGCAATAAACCTAATTTAAGTGCGGAAAATAAAATCTAAACTAACAATATGCAAATTAAATATCACACTCATATTAAAACTAAGAAATCTATTGAAAAACCAAATGTTTTGAACACTAAACCCTTGAGGAAAACCATGAGATCTCCTTAAAAATGATCTACAAACTACTTGAAAAGAAAATTATAATTATAATAAGTTCATGAGATTAATCATGGGATTAACCTCAATCCCTCAAGAACAACTATTACAAAAGAGAAACTAAAAATAAATCATGATAACTAGGAAGCTTGAAAAGCTTGAATGATATTTAGTGTTGATTTTTGGGGGGGTCTTTTTGTTGTTGTTGTGCTTCTCCAAATGCTTGTATGTATAAGGTTCAATGACAACCCTATTAGGCTGGGCCATTACTTAGCCTCAAAGAAAAGTCCAACTCAATCTTAGAGATTTGATGAGATAAGATCCTTATCTTCACTTGGTCTCCAAGAAATATCCAAACTCTTTCCATGGTGGGCTTGAAGATAAAATCTTTGACACTAAATTCTGTGTACAGTCTTGGTAATAAATATGGAAGCTCATAATTAGGTTGTTAGTCGTGGCTTATCATCCTTGGGCACTGAATGGACTTTCATGATACACTTGAATCACTTCTACAGACTGCGGTCGAAACTTCATTGTCAACATAGGCTGCTCACTTGCTCAGTTGGAATAGCTTGGCCGCAATCAAGTTTGGTTACGACCATCAATTAGGTGAGGTTGCTATGCGTATACAGCCGTAAGCACATTCAACCTAAATATTAATTCACTTGTTAATTTAGTCGAAAAAGAGGTCGGCCTAAACTAGCTTGAATCAAGATGATTATAAAAATTATCTCAAATCCCATTTTCTGACTTTATATGGCTGTCAGGCTACGACCTATATTTAGTGCGGTATGAGTACGAGAACTCGGCCCTAAAATCGCGGCCTAAACTTAGTGATGGCCTAAGATTGCGGCTTGACGGCCTGAAATCACAACCTAAATACATTTCAATTTTGGCCACACAAGGATTCTATCATATGATCTCAACCCAAACTCACTCTAGTTGTTGGATTGCAGCCTTAATATATTTTGGCCTATGGGCAAAATTTTGGTTCACACACTCTCACACCCCGATCTTCTTATGCCTCTCTTTGGCCAATCTTCTTTCTAATCTCTCTCTATGTTCTCTCTTTGCCCTTTCTCTCTCAGCGTTTGTTGCTGCTCTCTTTCTCTCTCATCTTATGCTCTTTATGTTCTCTCTCTTTACTCTCCCTCTCCGATCTCTCTTTCTGTTCTTCACCATGTCTCATCCCCTACGTGATTTCATGAAAGTAGACTGCATTGAAACCTGATTTTTGAAAGTGGGCCTTAAAAAAAACCTATTTTCTATAATGGGCTTTTAAAAAAAAACCCTACAATTTAAGAATATCACAATGTCTCATCCCTTACGTGATTTCATGAAAGTAGACTGCATTGGAACCTGATTTTTTAAAGTGGGCCTTAAAAAAAAAGAGCTACTATTTGCACACCCTTAATTTTCTCTTTGCACACACTTTTCTCCTACACACTCCTTACCAATTTTTCAAACATAAAATTTCTTTTTGGCATACCCCTATTATGACCAAAATACCTCAATCTCACTAATATGTCTAAATTTCTCCTTACACACCCTCTCAACCCAAACATTACACACCCTCATAAACACATCTACACTACACGCCCTCCCTACCCCACCCCATCTCACCTCATAGCCAATTAGCACACACCCAATCGGTTCTTCACCTATTGCCGACACCCACCTCCAACTTCATCACCACTGTCGTCAGCATCGCCATGAACTCCATCAGTGGCCTCATCCAATTTCTGCCACTCCCATCCCCACCACAGTCACTAGAAGTGAGTTTTCCCGAATATATTAGTTGTAAATGTAAATCTTGTTTATTTAAATGTAAATCTAATACTTTTTTTTATCTAATTCAATTAGTTTATCCATCCCAAATACCGTTTCATCTGTTTGAGATGATTTGTAGGGAGGATTTCGGGTTTTAGAGTTAGCATTTTTAGGGGTTTTTTTTTTTTTCCTGATTTCGCAGCTCGTTCGGCAGAACCCTACCGAACGAATGCAATATTTCAGAATTCCCTATTTTGGTTCGATAGGTGACTGCCGAACAATGAATATTGGTTCGGTGGTTACCTGCCGAACGAAATGACTTGATTCGGTAGTACATTACTGAACGCATGCAAAATTTCGGATTTCCTATTTTGGTTCGACAGATGACTGTTGAACAATGCATATTGGTTCGATAGCCATCTGCCGAACAGTTGCCACTTGGTTCGACAGTCAACTGCCAAACCACCTGTGTTGAATTTTTTTTTTTTTTAAAGTTTTTGAAAAATCATATATTTGCTAAAACAATTTTAAATTTCTTGTTTGAAAATATAGGATGGACAGAAGAAGAGTCAGACGTGGTGCATCTTCATCCAGAGGGGAAGTCCCCGATGTTGCCGATGATGTGCACATAACACGACCCACAGCTTCTGGGCGAAGAAGGCTAGTACAAGCACGAGCTAGTTGTGAAGCAGTTCCTGAACAAGCTGAGATTCCGGTTGAGGATTACAATGAGGATAATCCCAATGAGCGTGCTGAGTCTTTCCCGGGAGGTCCCAATGACACGTCTCTGTTAAAGAGTTATGGAACTCACGTAGCTGTTGACCTTTGGAACAACGAGGTATGATCTTTAATAGTTGGTATTATATGCTTGTGTAACTTGCAATAATAATGAGTGAATTTCTTTGGTTATGTTTGAATTAGGAATGAGATCCTTTGAGGTGCATGTCAAACCACCAAGCTTCGTGAGTGGAAGTTGTGGGCCAGAACAGATAATGACCGGTTGAAGGGATATGTCATTAATTATGAGTTGACATCACTGGTGCAGTGTTTATACTGTACAGTTGATAAAGTGTTAGTGTCCGCTTTTATTGAGAGGTGGCATTCGGAGACCAATACATTCCACCTGCATTTTGGTGAGATGACCATCATACTAAATGATGTAGCCAACATTTTAGGCATTCTGGTTGGTGGTGCACCAGTGGCTACACTTGTCAAGGATAACATTGCTTCTGAATATCTACTAACTTTTAGGAGTTAGTGGGGATCAGGCATCAAAGCAGTTGATGGACTTTGGTGGTGAGTACGTACGATTAGAGTGGTTACATACGTGCTTTAGTGATGTCACTGATGCCGACTCAGAGCATGAAATCTAATGTGCAGCCCGGGCGTATCTGTTGTATTTATCTGTTGTATTTATTGGGTTGTACCATGTTTGTAGATAAGACTGACACAAGGGTACAAGTCCAATATCTTAGACTGCTCACTGATCTAGACACCGTTAGCCATTATGCATGGGGTGCTGGATGCCTAGCATGATTGTTTAGGTAGTTTGGATTTGCCTCTCGAGCTGGTGTCAAGCAAATCGGCGGATATATGACACTGATAGACGCTTGGGTGAACGAGCACATGCACACCATTTTTGGTCCATCGTACGATATGAATTATTCCAAGAATTCACCTCGTACGGTCAGCTGGACTCCAAGGCGGGATGGTGACAGTGATCTTGAAGCAGTGCAAAGAATACGGCAACGACTTGATGTTTTGTCGGCTGACGAGGTATATTTGTAATTTACAATTTTTTTTATAAATTTATGATTATATTATTATGTTAATGTTTTCAACTATATAATGTTATAATTTTTTTTTTTTTTTTTTTTTTTTTTTTTTTTTTTTTTTTTCAGGTTATTTGGGAACCAAACAAATCCCAAAGACAAGCACACCTATTGCCAGCTATAGCATTCTTCACAGGGATGATAGGGTGTTTTGATGTTGTTGAGCCTTATTGTCCCGAAAGAGTACTTAGGCAGTTTGAGAGGGTACAGACGATTCCCCCTGCACCACGTGCGATTTTCCAGGGTGTTCGAGGTTTGAATGGGCACTCGTACAGACCCATATACAATTATTTAGCAGGTATGTGGGAGGCATGGGGGAATCACGTGTTGTCTGAGGAGGCGCGCAGTATACCGGTGAGGCGGCCATCGGATACTGTGAGAGGGTACATCGATTGGTTCACCTCTATATCACATCCAATCATCCACAACCCTACTCGTCGAGGTGCATTTGACCCACACGCCACATCTGATATTGCATATTATCGAGTATGTAAATTTACACAATAAATTTTCTCATTTTCCAACTGCATCTGCTAATGTTCGTATATTTTAGCTTTTAGGAGCGCGAGGCTCGGATGCTAAGGATTACCCAGCCGATTATTGACATAGGCGAAGAAGTTGCTATCACATATCCTACTCACCTCTATCAGTCGGTTCAGAGTTTGCAACATATTTTACAGGGGACGCACTTGCAGGACACTATGACATACTAACGCGGTTCGAGACGGCGTCCCCGCCAATGATTACGCGTTGATATTTTTGTAGTTTGTGTAACTAGATAAGGTTTTATTTATGTCAAATACTATGGTTAATTTATATAATTGAACTACCTCATTATTTATGTGAAATACTTAGGTTTATGTAAAAAAATAATGCGGAAGTCCAGTGGATACAATATAATAATCTCATCATAAGTCAATATAAATGTATTAAGTTCAGAACGTAATCAATCAATATCAAAAGACACAGGTTCTTGTGTGGATGGATCGCTATAGCACACAAGTTCTTTGAATTGCTCAAGGCGATGTTGGTATCTAGTATACCATATTTTTGCACTTTCGGTGGCATACAAGATCCACACGGTAGGAATAGGTGGCATGGGGTGATCCGGTACTAAGTGTACCTATAAAATAGCATTACACATGAGTCTTAAAGATAATTTAAATATCCAATAAAACAAACCATATAGTTCAATGTGTACCTGTACGAAATGATCGTCATTGACAAAATCGATACCAATCTCACGAATCTCGGATCTCTCTAGTATATCTGGGTGTACGCTAAATGGTAGGCATGTTAAGCATAACGACCTAGATACATGGGTCACCACTACACCATAACATGTCACGATAACATATCTCATCTTCGACATGTCCATCCAATAATCTTTTGGTGCAATAAGAGGTTCTTCAAAATACTCAATCGAATGCTTTAGCTCAGCAACTCGAGATCGACCAAATATGGACTCATATAGGATGGACAATGACCGTAACAAGTGGACTATATCTATGCGCACTTTCTGCCACGCATCTTCACCCAACCCCAAAACCAAAGCTACGACTCTATAGCCACAATGACCGTCGGATTTCACATCAGTGGCACCGGTAATGAATGGCTTAATGCTAGCTTTGAATTGTTGTGTATACCGGTGGGTCGGAACATATGGCGTGAGTGATGTCTTATATGCCTGTAGAAAAATATAAATAAATTCTATTATGCAATGAGTATTAGTAAAATAAAGTAAGATCATCTCAATGAATTATATACCTTCAATTTGGATACTCTTACCTTTGGCATCTTTTTTGGCGAATTGGTGCCAACTGTACATATTGTAGGTGATGGTGAGTGGCTACCTTGGCCCGAAAGTGCATACTCAAAGGCAGATGACAAACAACAAGTAGAATTTTCGGCTTTACTAGGGCGCCCTTTAGTCTTTACCTTCGCACGCGGTTATTTTAGCACCGTTATTTCTAGATTCATAAGCTCTTCTATTTTCAAACTTATCATCCTCTTAGTGTACTCATTATGTCATTCCATCCATATTACTAGTCTACAAGTATTGACTGAACCGGTGGATTTGACACTATGACTTGTGGTTCGTGAAACATATCCAACTTTCTCCAACGGGGATGCACTGAATCAAGTGGAATATGCATCTTATGTCGCCTATACGACAAAATCTCATGTGCACATGGCAAACAGTGTGTATGGCGAATAGTGCAATAACACGGTAATGTTCCGGTCGGATTCGAATCGGCCCTATAAAAAGAAAAGAATTATATTAGTCAGTAAGCATCACATTAATGAAGTAGGAAAAACTAGTAATTATAGTTGAATTAGTATCCAAATTACCGGCCAATCTCACAAGCAATTATAGTCAATGCCGCTATAGATACATAACCAATCAAATCCTTCAATTCCGGCTGTCTCATTTTGACTTGGACAAACGTTCGACTCTTCTCAAATGATGCCTTAATGTGTGTATGCTGCAATACTAACAATGAGTGTATATGTGCCCAAGAGGTATCAAAGGGAAGCTGGCTAGAGCCAAGTTCCCTTTTTAGCTTCGCGTGTGCACTTTCCGCCATATTAATAGAGTCAAGTTAGTTTATATGCAACACAATATAATAATTAACCAGTAATGCCAAATATGTGAAATTGCTTATCTATTGGAAGTTGTATTACCAAAATGCATACATGTGTCTGTCCATACATCCACAAACTTCTCCTTGAAAGGTATCAACTAAGTGTCTTTCAAATAGTGAATAACTCCAGGAACCCAACCGAACTTAGATTCAATCTACTGTAAGTCTCTTAAATACACATCTTCTGACGTTGAATTTACCAAGGAATACCATGAACTATAAAACTTATCCCAATCATCCTTGGTTCCAAACTTTTTCTTGCAATTTGCCATCACATTTTTGCTAATATGCCACCTACACAATAAATGTCTAGCAGTAGGAAAAACTGCAGAGATTGCATTCATGAGTGTTAGATCTCGGTCTGTGACAATCACACCAGGAAGACAATCATAGCTGAGTAACGACCTCAATCTAGTCAAAACCAAATGTAATTGTCTTCCTTCTCATAACTAATGTAAGAAAATGCAACTGAGAAAGTCATGTTTGTGGATGTGACCCCAACAATCTCAAAGAGTGGCAGACGGTACCTATTAGTCTTATACGTGCAATCCATGATCAATATATGTGGAAATGCACGTAAAAGATCAACACAACCATGGTGGCTCCAAAACAAATCAGTCACAATATCATCACCACCAGAACATCTATGCCACTCAAAGTATTTGTGTTCAGATAACTTACTTAGCAAACACTGTATTTCAGTTTTTCCAGCCTTCTCTTTCACCCTATTGCGGTGTCTGACATTGTATATTCTTTCGATTGTTGTTGTATTCGAATAATCCATTTTCTTTAAGATGGTCAAAATCTGCTTCGATTTCACTAAACTTTTAGACATATCCACCAATAAAGAACTCTCTATTTCAGATAATCTCCCCACAAATGAATGTCTTTCACCAGTAACTAAAACTCTATGGTTATGCACTCCACATACCACACTTAGCATCCATTCATCCTCATTACCAGTTTGCACACCCTTTAATGAGAAGGGGCATCCACATCTTTTTGTAGTAGAGTCTCTACCATCCTTAAGACGTTTTACTATACAACTATCGGCATCATACTTGGATGGCCTATGACGACCACTTCGTTCGCAATCAAGGAACACTCTAGCTTTCTTCTTCCCCACCCCTGCTGTATTAGACCTCATAATGACAATGACTATGTTGTTCGTCCTTCCTTGTGCACGTGCCCAGCTAACCAATGCATCCCTCGAATGAAATATCTGCACATGTAATTTACATTATTCACATTTCAACTACATTTACAACATATATTTCCCAAGTAACAAATTCATACATCGTTTGTTGTGAATTCATTACTATAGTCACGTGAGTATTCGGTCAAAACCTTGGCCTCCACCTCGACCTTAACCTTGGTCCCAATGTAGTCGTCAACCTTACTGTTTCGAGTAGAAGCACCACCATATTGCTTATATTGTTCATCATCCTACACATAAAACATGAAAATAATGTTAAAACAGTACGTTCGGTAGAAGGTTACTGAACGAAATGAATCTGTTCGATAGAAGGTTACCGAACTAAATGGTACTGTTCGGTAGTAATATATCGAACCAATAACCTTCGTTCGACAGTTGACTACCGAACAACATCGATTTACATAAAGAAAATACTTTATTCGACATATGTCTTCCGAACATATGTAAATCTTTCGGTAGATTTCTGTCGAAATTTATAAGTTCATTCGGCGAACAGTCATCGAATGGATTTTTTTAAATTTTTTTTGTAATTTTCATTTGGCAGGTAACTACCGAATATATTAGTTGTGTTCGGTAGTCATCTGTCGAACAATTCAAAAACGTTCAGTACTGAGTTCGCCGAACGAACCGCGAACAGTAAATGAAAAACACGAAAAAAAAACCTAAAAAATTACGATCATACCTCGTCTGAAGGCGAATAAGGGATGAGTGAAAGCTCCATTCATGAAAACTAATATGTATTTATACAATATTATTTCCTATATGTGACCAAGAGAGAAAACTTAGGGTTTAATGGAGGAAAGATGAAGAGATGAGGTTATGAGAGGAGGGGGTGTGCAATGAAAGTTTTAGGATTATTTTGGCTGAGGTTTAAAAGTGTTGGGTGGAGTGTGTAAGAGTGTTGGGTTGGGTGTGTTAAGAGAGTTTTTTTTTTTTTTTTTTTCAAATAATAAAAGTTGTCCTTTTTGGTCATTTCTCTTTGTGTTAGTTAGGTAATTTCACAAATTAAGTTGTTAGGGGTGTGCAAAGAGAAAATTAGGGGTGTGCAAATATCAGTTCTCTAAAAAAAACCTATTTTTTATAATGGGCTTTAAAAAAAAAAAAACCCTACAATTTAAGAATATTTTTTTAAAATATTTTATTTCGTGGCGGAGTAGGAGAGAAGAGATGGTATCTTTCTTCATGCTTTAAATTCACGGTTTAATTTGAACTGTCAAATCGGTGGGAATTGGCAATTAGAATAACTCTCTGTCTCTCAAAGAACGAAAGGGGGAGGGTTGGAGCCACCCAAAACTCTAACCATCTCTTCCTTTCTGTGTTTCATCCCTGAAACTAAAATTAGGGTTTCCTTAGTTCAGATAAACAGATACAGAGACAATCAGAAAAACCCTAATTCTGCACAGTAGAGATGAGCAGCCAAGTGGGTGTGAGGAGAACCAGTCTGAGCCAAAAACGAGGTCCCTCCGCTTCGATTAAGAAATCGGTCCCTCCCGAAAATGGAACCTCTAATGGCACCACCAGCAAACCCTCGTCGCCTCCTGCCCTTTCGTTAGTTTTCTCTCTTTTTCTGGTTTGCTCTTTTTTGTTCATTTCCTGAGAAAATAGTTCCTGGAAATGGTTTGCAGACATGGTTTCTTAAGTTTGGGTTTTCTTTTTTAATTTATATATGTACATGGGTTTTCTGTTAGTTTCATGAGAAAAACGATGCCTGGAAGATATGCATATAAATTTCAAGCTAAATTGTTTTTTTTTTTTTTTCTTTTTGAAATTTGAACATTTAAAGGTCTGGTGGTGGAGAAAGGACGGTGAAGAAGCTAAGGTTGTCGAAGGCCCTCACAATACCGGAGGGGACGACAGTATCCGATGCATGTCGGAGGATGGCGGCTCGCCGTGTGGATGCTGTGCTTTTAACTGATGCAAATGCGTTGCTTTCGGGAATTGTGACTGACAAGGTTCGAATTGTAACTGATGGTTTTTGCTGTTCCTGTGAATTTCAAACTATTAACTTTGCTTATAGTATTTGCTTTCAGGACATTGCCACTAGAGTCATTGCAGAGGGGTTGAGACCGGAGCAGACATTTGTATCAAAGATCATGACGCGGAATCCTATTTTTGTTAATTCTGATTCATTAGCCATTGAAGCTCTTCAGAAGATGGTTCAGGGTTAGCTTTTTATGTACTAAGTACAGTTTTTTTTTTTTTTTTTTTTTTTTTTTTTTTTTTTTTTTTTTTTTTCTGTGTGGGTTTGTCTAAGAATTTGCATCAAAATCCACATTATAAAAGGGTTGGGATGGGGCATAAAAGGTGATTCCACAACTTTCAGCAGTGAAGATTCTCATCAAATCTCCTCTCCCCTCCAAATTAGTTTTTTTAAGGGTCCCCTCTGTCCGTTTCTCCTACAAAGCAACTGGGTGCCTCTCATTCCTTCTACCTTTTTCCTATCCACTCCATCCATCCCCTTTTTCTTCTTACCAAGTACAATTTTAGTCTTCATTCGTGCTTCTCACGTCACGAGCCCATTCACTTGGGGTAGTATTTGATTTTTTTTTTTCTTTTTTTTAACAGGTAAATTCAGGCACCTCCCTGTTGTAGAGAATGGTGAAGTTATTGCCTTGTTAGATATCACCAAATGTCTCTATGATGCTATATCAAGAATGGAGAAGGCAGCTGAGCAGGGGAGTGCCATTGCTGCTGCAGTTGAAGGAGTTGAACGCCAGTGGGGAGCGAACTTTTCTGGTCTGTAGTTATATTGGAAATCTCACATAATTACTTGAGCATGAATGGAGGTTGATTCCTACATTAAAAGTTTGTAAAAGCCTCTGTTTCATAGAGAAAATGCTCTATATTAACAGACAGCCTGTTTTTTTGTTAATTTGGTTATATACATATAATACATCTGATGGGATATAACTTTCTTGTTCTGTTTTTCATCATGTATTGCAGCTCCATATGCTTTTCTAGAAACTTTGAGGGAGCGCATGTTCAAACCGTCCTTGTCAACCATCATTGGTGAAAATACAAAGTACATTTTTTTAGCTTGACTTGCCATTTGGCCCTCTTTGTTGAAGGATGCGATTTAGTTTTATATTCTTTTAAGTTAGTTTTCTATTTCCAAGTTCGTAGCTCTATGTTTTCAGGGTTGCAATTGTATCTCCATCAGATCCAGTCTATGTTGCAGCAAAAAGGATGCGGGAGTGTCGGGTTAATTCAGTTATAATTGTAACGGGGACCAAGATTCAGGGGATACTTACGTATTATTCTTTCCCTAATATATATTTATGAAAATGTTGCAATTAGATGTAATTTTGGGGTGTTGTATAATGCGTTTGTCTTCTTCTTTTGCTTTATACTGACTGCAGTTCAAAGGATATCCTTATGCGAGTTGTGGCACAAAGTCTCTCTCCTGAGTTGACTCTGGTGGAAAAGGTTTATTTTAAACCATCTAATGTTTAATTGGTCTATATTTAGTACTAAGAATATAACACTCTCTCTTTTTCTAATAAGATTTCTTATACATCACTTGATTTAACTTGTGCTGTCCCAATCAATTCTTAAGGTAATGACGCCAAACCCTGAGTGTGCCATGTTAGAGACAACGATCCTTGATGCAATGCATATACTGCATGAAGGGAAGTTCTTACATCTTCCTGTCTTAGACAGAGGTGAGCAGTACTTTTGTAGCTACAAATTTGTAACATACATTTGTTTGATGAGAAACATGCTTTCATTAAACGAAATCAAGAAATACATATTACAATGCAGTGCACAAGATATCTCTTCTATTGACATCTATTGTGCGGTGAACAAGATATCCACCTTCTATTGACATCTATTGCTCAGTTAAACAAATTTGTAATGTACATGTTTGAAATTTCTTGACATCTATTGTGCAGATGGATGTGTTGCTGCTTGTGTGGATGTTCTGCAGATAACTCATGCGGCAATTTCTATGGTAAAGTCATTCCATTTGCATGTTACCCTTTTATGGTATAAATGCATATTTTGTTCAACAGAATAAAGCAAGTTTAGATTTTTCAGTCTTTCCTTTAGATATGGATGATATTGATCTTTCCTTTATGTGGAAGGTATTGAACTTTAAGTGATAGGATCATCCAATCTTTGATTAATTTAATCTATTCTGTTGGGTCACATTAAGGTTTTCTATTTATAATGGTCTAATGTGTGTTGAGAAGTGTTTTCCTTAGTGGATCAATGTCTAGATTGTTTGGGATAAATATCCAGGCCAGGCCAATATATCACTTGTTTCTCACATATGAAACTTCATTAGTATATTGGCACAATAATTCATACTGTGGTGGCATTGGTGATGATGGCAGTGATATTTTCAATGATACGGACCTAATGTTACCGGACAAATTATTACATAACTGGGTGATTGTAACAAATTTAATATTTGATTAAATGAAATGGAAGAAGTAGGCCAATATAGGAAAGGAGAGGACATTCATCAATAATAAATAATGATGAAGAGACGTAAAAATGGAGGTGAAAGCCTGGTTTGTCCAGGGATTTTAATGAGTTGGATTAGTTGTACATGGAACTTGAATTAGCTAATTGTAGGACAAAGGATGGCTGCCCTCGTTTGGAAAAGTTTAGCTATACATCGTTCATGATTCAGTATATCTCATCACATTTTTGCAGGACTCATTTTAGTCATCTGTTCAAAATGCTTTACACATGTACCTAACCTGTGAAGCTTCAAATTACAACCATTTTATTATGTCTACTGCTTGAACCTTTTGTTTTTACTTCCATTTCATGCTTATATATATGGTCCTAAATGATGGAGGACATATTAGTCTACATCAATGTCAATGTTCTTTTTATGTCTATTGATTAGTCTCCTATTTGCTTCTTCTCTTAAAACTTCGAAGGACATTAGAAATTGATTAAGTAGTTGTTTTATGCCTTTCCTAGGTTGAAAATAGCTCAGGAACTGTTAATGATATGGCAAATACAATGATGCAAAAATTCTGGGATTCAGCACTTGCTTTAGAGCCGCCTGATGATTGTGATACTCAAAGGTATGCAAAATTTTTCAGTAATGTCACTTAAATTTTCACCACCTACACCAACTTTTTATTGATTTTGAAAAATTTAGTGCTGATGTGAGACTGGTTCGATATGAAGTATTTAGAGGTTATGAAAATTCTATGAGAAAGGAAAAACATTTATGCAAATGGATATGGCATTTGCTTTCTTGACTATGGTATTTTCTGGTAAACTGGGTTAATACCTTGGGAATTTTGCTTGCAGTGAAATGTCTGCACTAATGACTTCTGATGGGGCAGAACATGGAAAGTTTACTTATCCTTCTCTTGGTCTTGGAAATTCATTTTCCTTCAAGTTTGAAGATCTTAAGGGTCGAGTGCATCGACTTAATTGTGGTGAGTAGTGTTCTGAGGCAGAAATCATTGCAAGACTCTTGGATATGAATTTCTTTGTTTACCAATATATCTTCTCTAGCTATAAACATTTTGTGGACTGATTGCTTATTGGATTTATGGAAGTGGGAGATTGAGATGTAACTTGAAAAGACAAGTTTACAATTATTTAAACGAGTTAATTACACTTACACCTCCTGAGGTTTATCGTCTTTTCACATATACCCCTGGGGTTTTAAAAATTACACATACATCTCCTGAGATTTCAAACTATTGCATATAACTCCCTACAAGAGAAAAAAATAAATAAACAAAAAAGAAAATATTTGTATTGAGGTTAGACCTTACACCTTGAGTAATCTTATTAGGCCATTTAACCCCTTAGCATGTCTTTTTGCATATTTTTCATAATTTTTCGTCTCACTATAGAGGGTTATATGTAATAGTTTTAAAACTTCAAGAAGTGTATGTGGAATTTTTGAAACTCCAGGGGGTGTATGTTAAAAGACGATAAACCTCAGGGGATGTAAATGTAATTAACTCTTATTCTAACATGTGGCTTTTTCATCTTTTTTTTTTTTTCTTCATTTTACTGATTACAAAAGGAAAGATAGTTTGGGAAGGAGTTTTTTATTTATTGATATTTTTCTGGGAGTATATATGAATATATATCTATATATATATTTTGCAGTTGATAGATAATTGGGTATAAACTACGAAGTACGGGATAGCCTTCTCCTCTCAAATTCCACCCCTTTTACTGTACTGGCTCAAACCTAATGGCAATTATATGACAGTGGTGGGCAGCAGTGGATTTGGTGATGGTGGTTTTAGTTGTCACATAATGTGCTGCATAGTGACATGTTGGTCTTTGGTCTGGTCATAGAAGTGTGCATAACTACTAGGGTGGTGGGGAGAAATTGGGGTTAGCTTTTAGCCATGTGACAGTGATAATGGACTTGGTTTATTTGTCTGCTTACAAACCCCAAATTTTTGCTACAATGCTATAGAATTAAACCCAATTGACCTATTTGTTTTGCCTTTTCTTAATTTTTTGTCTGTTCTCTTCAGGCACAGAAAATTTAGATGAGCTGGTATCTGCTGTCATGCAAAGGATTGGTGCTGCTAATGATCATGATCGTCCTCAGATTTTGGTTAAACTTTTGAGCTAATTTTGGTGTTATCTGATTTCTATTGTGTTTTTTAAACTTCCTTATTGTATTTACTTTAGCAATTTTTATCCCAGTATGAAGATGATGAAGGTGATAAAGTTTTACTTGCAACTGATGATGATCTTATTAGTGCGGTCAGCCATGCTCGAGTAGTGGGACTGAAGGTAGTGTAAATATTGCTTCTATGCTTCATTTTTTGGATTTTAACTCTTTCCTTCTTTCTTTGAGTATTTTGACACAATTATGACTTTTGAAAGTCATGATCCCCTCCCCTTTTCTAGATGTTAATATCTTGTGGACATATATGTTGATACCTTGATTCTCAGTAGTTTTTCTCTTAGTTGTGCACATGTTCTGTTTAGTTTATTTATTTATATTTGATTGAAAATTGAGAGTAAGTTGGGTTCAGTATCTTCTGAATTTAGGGATGTATGTTACTAGGCTATTATCAGTGATTTGAAAGCAGCTGTTATTTGCTAATTGAGGTTTAATGTCCTCTTTGTAGGATGAAATTGTGATATTTTGTGGTCTATATTTCAGTGTACTGTTTTGGGTGTACAAGTAGTCCCAAAATTTGTACTATTGTTTGATTGAAATAAAAATTTTCTTTCAATAACCTTGAGCAACTGTTGATGTGATCCAATGAATCAGTTAGTTGAATGACCTAATTGGGGTATTTGGTTGTTTTGCTTCTATATGATTGTGCTCGACTTTTACTCACACCTGCGTCATATTAGGAGTGTTCCAACAGTTGGGTTAGGTTGGCTTTGGGATATAATTCCAAATGACCAGATCTCATCAATTATAAACTTTTTAATTGAAACCAATCTTCCAAGGACATTGAAACCGAATAAATCCAATCCAAAATCTAGTAATCATCGGATTGGATAGGTTTGCATCATCTATCCAAAAAAAAAAAGGCCCAATCATGAGGGTATAAAAGGCAAGCTCAAAAAATTAGAATGCAGAGGGCCCGAACTTGCATGGCAAACCCATAAGAATCCATTTGGAACATTATTCTTTTGAGATATCCAAATGTGAATAAACATTGGAGGCTCTTCTTTCTGCCCGATGTGGGGTTCTGGTTCAGGTCAAGTCTTTTTCCTCATAGAAAAAGTGCTATCGTAAAGCTTCAACATCAAAAGCCATATTGTCGTGGTTATCAATTAACTAAGCTTGCTTGCTGTTCTATGTTTTTTGATGTTCAGATGAATCCTTTTATATTTTGTTTGACGTATTTAAAAGGTCAGGGTGGGTCAGGTTTCATTGGGTTCAAAATTCAAATGTCAGAACCAAGGAATCTGGATCCTCTGATTAAGTATTGATTGACTTTTAATTTTTACTTTTCCTGTTGTCAAGACATTCAAACTATGGTTCCTGGAAAGCTATGTAATAGCCTAGAAATAAGGTGCTTAAAAGAAGATTGTGATTTTTTTTTTTTTAAATCCATTTGATGTATGTCTTGATAACGTGGCAAGATCAAAAGTATAATTATGAGGGAAAAGATGCTTAATGGTTTTACTGAGCATTCTGTTGTATAATTATTGTGTGCTCATGTCTTCCAGATGTTAACACTTATGTGAGCACACAGGAAATAGTTGGTGAAAATTAAATGGAGGCTATGGTATTGGATGGAACTGAAGCCAGATTTATGTAGCAATCTATAGGATCAAGACTTGTTGAACTGTGACAGTTGATAGGATAAGATTACTAGAAGAGGCTTAGGGGCAGTATTGATGTGTCCTTATTTTCAGCTGTATTGTTTACATCCTTATGCCTCCCTCTCTCTGTTTCAGGTCCTAAGGTTGCATCTGGACTTCTCCGATTCTCGGCAAAAAACCATGTCACAGTCAGATACAAACACGACCCAGAAAATGGGATGGACTTCTCTCCACACTGGAATTTTGGCAGGTGGTGTTGCTTTAACTGGCATTGGGGTGTTGGTCTACTTAAAGCGCACTAACCTGTAATGGTGTGCGGATTGTTGAAAGAAAACATACTCAAGAGCTTTGCCAATCCTGGTAGATGTTTGTTGGGCAGAGGTTCAAGGAAACTGAATATATTGGATTCAGATCACCAGCAACAGCAAGTGTTCTGTAATAGTTAAATGATACATAATTTGTAGGTTAAACACAGAGTCACATGAAGGTGACGACTGGAGAATTGTTATATTTTGTCTCTAATCCACATGAACCGCGACTTTTCTTCAAGAATATTGAGAAAAGAAATTTATTTAAAGGAAAAATAACATTTTTGTTCCCTATAGTTTGAGTCATTTTTTACTGTTGTACCCAAGTTGCAATTGTGGCAATTTAGTCCTGTATTTTCATAATGATTGTAATCAAGTCCAAAATATTAAACTCATTTACTTTAAAGATATAAATTTGATGTGGCACACACTTGTTTGACTTGTGCATGAGCATTTTGGACATTTTCGTTTTGAATAGATGGGGTTAATACTCGTGTGTCATGTTGGATTTTTGTCTTTAAAATATATGAGGTTAATAGTTTTTACTTTTATCCTGATCGTTAGGAAAGTACAATACTAATATTACTTAAATTAAAACTATGGGACAAAAGTAAAAATGATTAAAACTGGACCAAAAATGTAGTTTACCCTTTTTGAAAATCACAACAAATTGAGTTTATGAGTAGAATATCATCACAGTTCTGCTTAAATAGCTCATAAATATATTTCTTTTAATTTTAATTTTATGGTAAACAAATACATTAATAGACTAATTAATTGCTTATTTGCATCAGTTAGTTGGGGGAAGGTCGATAAGGCAAACTAACTAACAAAACAAAAACCAAGAGAATTGTTAACATTGCTTTCGTTAATATAAAATTTGTCTTCTACTGCTAATATAAGGTTGAACAAATTTTAGCCTTCTAAGATTTATAGGATTTTGCTGCCTCCCTTGGAAGAAATTTTATTCATACCCAACTTCTCAATTTACCCAACCATTACTTTTTTAAAATTAATATTTTCTCATTTAACCTAACCCAAATTACTATCATACCCTTATTAATAATACCCAACCAACTCTTTTGTATTTTCTTTCCTTACCAACTGATTCACATACCCAACCTCATCATATTCCATTCACCATCGCACGAGCCCTTCTCACCGAAACAGAAAGGGATGCACGACAAGCTCTTGCTGGACCACCTGTTGTTGTGAAGATGACCCATGTTAGGTATATTTTTTATGGTTTTTTCTGTCTTCTTGGTCGATTTCATGTTAGTGTTTGAATCCTAAGTGAATATTTTCAGATTTAGTAGTTTGAATTAGGTTTTGTAATGTTTCTGAGTTTTTTGAGTTTCTGACTTCGTTCGGACTTGGACTGCCAAATATGATGAGTTTTTGGTACCTAGCCACCGAATATGTTTAACATATTCAGAACTTACCCAAGAATGACTAAAAAAATATGTTAGTAAGCCAAGCCAAATGCTATTCAGTTGGGGGGAAGGGGGGTTTCAAATAGTTGTGATATTTTTGGTGGCTCCCTGTCTTGAATAAGTCGTATTGCTCATATGTCAATTATTTGAATAAGTTTGTTAATTGTTGATGCAAATTCACGTAATGCAGATACAACAACTTAGAACAAGTGACCTGGCTGATCAGAAGCCTTGCCGGATGATGATGTGGATGTTGATTGAGATCTTCCTGTAGACAAACACAAGATCAAAGAAGATGAACCGGTGTAGTACCAGCCAAACATGCTCCGATGATGAAGTCAGTGATGTGTGTTTGATGATGTTTGAATGAAAGTGGGGAAGAGCAGATGATGAACTTGGGAGAAAGGGAAGAACAAGGCAAATGTTCTGGGTTATTCTCAGCAAGTTGGGTATGCTTTTGGTTAGCCAAAGTTTGTACAAGTGTTTTGTTTTGTGATAGATAGATCCCTGGCTTTGTGCATATAAGTTGATTTATATAGACAAAGGAAGGTGAGAAGGGTAAGTTACCTGCATGTGGATGAATGGTAGAGAGAGAGCCACGCGTTCGGTAATGACTAGTAGCATGCACAGCTACTCACCTCCTCAGCATTCAATGCTACATTCAATGCTACATTCAATGCAAGGATGGAAGGTTCAGGTGAAAAGCCCAAATAGTCATGAATGTGAGCTGGAAAGTCTCATCTGTCAGAAGATCCTATCAGGTCCACTCGAGTATGGCGTTTCATCCCAACGTGATCTTCTTTGGAACGATGGCGTGATGCCGAGCCAATCCGAACACAGATTTTCATGTGTAAACACGAAGCCTATACGTGATTAGATTGAAAATGGATCGGCTCGGCCTTTCCGGTCCGGTGTGCAATGATCCCTTCGAGTCGTAGTCGGTCGTGACTAGAGTCCAAAAAGGACAGTCCCCCAATGCCAAGCCGAACCGAACCGAACTAGGATATTCAAAGGGATAACGAACACTCAATTCTTTGGAAGATCCTCATATCGGGTCGGATCGGGTGCGGGGAGTCCGTTAGTGTAGGCCGATCCGATCTGACAATGAAGTGTAATGCCGGGCTGGTGTGATGACATGGAGGTCCAAGTTTGACCGTTGAAAGTCAATTCCGAAGTCGGACCTGATCAGCCATGTGTCCAGCCATGATTGGTTGTTGGATCGTTGTGGGTTTACCCATAAACAGAAGTCTCCCAGCTTCTGATCCGAGCGCACAGTGGTGGATTAGAAGTTGAATGATGATGGCCAGCTTAAAGAATCATATGCCACTTGATCCGAGTCGAATTGGGTAGGTCCATTTTCCCAAGGATCCGAATAAGTGGTGACTTGTGTTTGGCAAAAATATCTCGGGGAGGGTGAAGGGACGTTTGGTGTCTGCATGGGGGAACGTAAAGGTCACCTCATTTATGAGTATTTTAAATGTGGACACGTGGCAAGATCTGGCATTTGAAGTGCCAAAAATGAAGGGCTGGGATATGTTTGCATGGGGGTATAAAAAGCTGTCTTCTCTCTCTTCCCTCTCATTTTTAGTTTCAGACTCTTTCTCTCACCGAAAACCTCTCTCTGCCGCAAATCTCCTCCCATCTCCGTCGTTAGTGCAGTGGTTCGATCTCGATTCTGACTAAGTCCAGTCGTAGGCAGGGCGATTCCGAGTGTGTAGGGGGCGGAGAGATTGGCTGGACAAAACCAGTAAGTGATTTCTGTCCATTTTGAGTTTTTTGTGTTTTTCGGGTGTGTTCTTGAAAAGGGCACTTTTTGATCCAAAAAGTGAGAGAAAGAAGGTAAAAAGGTGTTTGTGATGTCGATGACTGATTCGAGCGATCGGCTCAGCTCGGCTCGGCTCGGGGGAGGCCTTCGAAGGCGATAGCGACGCCGAGCTAAGCCAAAGCCCACCAGTGGGTGAAGCAGACTGGGACGGGCTGTCCGAGGAGTTGGACGAGGACATCTCGGCGTTGGACCATAATCCAGGCGAGGAACGCCGACCCCGAGGGGGTGAGGAAGATCCCCATCTATTGAGTTCCGATCGGGAACAAGGAGAAGACGGAGAAGATGACGAGGAAGTCATGGATGTCGAGCCAATCTCGACCATTCCAAGTAGGCTCACCGCGGGCTCGGATGAGAGGGACAAGGGTCACGATGCGTCGACCTCGGCTCGGCAAGTGACAGGGAGCTCGATCGACCCAGACTTCTACGAAGAGTTGGCGTGGAAGGCCGACCAGATCCCCAACGAGATGAAACAAATTTCATCTCAGGGATCTGAGGGTGAGGTATGCATTCCCGAGCTCGGTTCTGACAAGGCTGCCGATCGAGGGAGAGAGGCCGAGCCGACCCCCCAAAGGATGGGTGCAATGTACCCCGAGATGTTCGAAAATGGGGTTCGGCTACCTCTGCACCCCTTCCTGCAAGACTTGCTAGCAACGATCGGGGTGGCGCCACACCAGCTGAACCCGAACGTATACAAAATAATTATGTCCATGCACATCTTGTGGCACAAAGTGCACAAGTGTGTGCCAGACAAGGATCTTCTGTTCTTCTCCTACACGCTGAGGTCGAAGCAGAGCGAGCTCGGATTCTACAACCTTCAGGCATACTCTGGGCCACTCTTCGGTGGGAATCCCTCATCCCAGAAGACATGGAAGATAAGATACTTCTTTGTTTCTGGGGATTGGGAGTTTGCCGATCCGAGCAGTCCTCCTCCAGCTCGGGTCCCTAGAGCATTTAGGATTCTAAGTGAGCACTTGGTGTCTGGAAGAGCCGATCCGAGAGTGACTTGTTTTTTTTTTTATTGATATATTTTGACTTTTGAAAGCTGATCCCTTCTGTTTCATTTTTTGCAGTCAGCTGGGGCAAGTATAAGCTTCGGGGCAAACTCAGGGATCAGATCGCCGCGGTGAGAAGCTTGCCTCCGGAGTACCTGTCGACAAAGTTCCTGCTCGGGGAAACCCAAATCAGGTCGAGTGGGATCTCTTGGTTTGTACCTAGGTGGAACCTAAGGACCGAGAGAGGAATGAATCCCGCTGAGTTGGAAGCTCGCCTGAGGAAAAGGGCGGCACGGAGCGCCCAGAGGAAGGCCGCGAGACGGGCCCCTGCCGAGCCAGTCCAAGCGCCCGTTGCGGCGGCAGCCCAGCCTGGGCCTTCTGTGACGAGATTGGCTCGACATGGTGAGAAGAGGAAGGGCCCCCAGACTGAGGCTCGGGTGGAGAAGAGGGCTCGAGTCGAGCCTAGTAGTGCCGGTGCCGAAGTCTCCGGCTCGGCTTCCTTGAAGACGGTGGAAGTAGACCCCTTCATCGAGTCGTTCGTCACCGGCTTCAAGCGCGTGATAACGCCGAAGATAATGGACGGGCTCTGGGCCGGTCAGGAAGCGCCGAGTTTCAGCCACAAGGCCCTGAATGCGTCCCCGCCAGGCTATGGTGGTAAGTACATTTGACTTCGGATTTTTATATTTACTAGCTCGGCTCGGAATAATAAAATTTTTGTTGTTGTTGTTTTGCAGTTCGCCCTGAAGCAATTTGAAGTTGCCCATGCCGCTGCCGACGCCGAGGCGAAGATGGGGAGGTTTAGGGAGCGGGTCCAGGAGCTAAGGGAAAAGCTGGCTGAAGCCGAGGGGCTGGTCAAGGCAGAGCGTGGGCAGTCTGCCGGTCTGCAGACCAAGCTGGCCGAACGGGAGATAGAGGTCGCTCGGCTCGGGAAAGAGCTCCTGGATTCGGAGCAGAGAGTGGCCGATCTAGGCCAAATTGATGATCAGCTCCAGTAGGACGTCGAGGAGGCCGAGAGGACAGGTCGGGATTCCGAGCGTTCAGGCACTTGCTGATGCCTAGTTCGAGGGGTATCAGGAGCTGTTGGGGGTGATCCGGGAGAAAAGACCGGACTGAGACGTGTCTTTCCTCAGCGAGTTGAATGACGAGGAGGATACCCAGGAGGGCCAGCAGGAAGAGCTTCCCCCTCCCGATCGCCAGGCTGAAGTCGAGGTGGTCGCGTCCGCAGCCGAACCGACCCGGGAGGATCCTCCGTTGCCTGAGACCAAGCCGACCACGATTCCCCCAGTTCCCGAGGCCGATGCGATCGCTGATGTCAGGACCGCCCCGAGTTCCACCCAGAAACCCGGAGAGGTCCTACGGGAATCCAAAATCAAGGAAAATCCTACCGAAAATTCGGCAGAACCTCCCCTGAAAATGGACTAACCCAAAAATTCCAAAACCTGTTAAAAGCACTTCTAAGATATCAACCACCTCTACCACAACCAAATTAAGATTTTCAGGCCCACAACAAATAATACAATTCTAATCGGGGCATATCTAATTGACTATACAATTATATTTCATTTTAACAAATCTCAAGGGAAAACCTGATCCTATTATACCCATAGGCTGGAGGAGAGAAACTCAAATGCCTCGACATGGTATGGTTCGACCTCAGTGATCGCTACTACCTGGGGGAAACGTCAAAAACAAAATGTGAGAAAAACTCTCAGTGAGTGGACAAAATATAAAAAACTAAGTATTTAAGTTATTAATTCTTCCAAATTCCTTTAAAACCAAAACTCATCTAAAACTTCGCATCACTCTTTGAAATCCCCCAGTTTTAAAACAATTTCACAAGTCTAATTCAAAATCTCCTTGTAAACCACAGTCATGCTTAGAGTATGAGAAAAATATATATGAACATAAAACTATTTCAAATCCTCAGAATGCATAATGCATAAGAAAAACTCGTAGAATAACAAAATCTGAAGTTGAAAATCAATCTTTGGAAATAATAAGTTATCAAACTGAAATCGATACTGTCAATTTTTAAATAATAATTTAAAAAAACTTCTTCTCAAACCACTCTCAATATACTGAAAACCAATAAAACTGTTCAACTGAAACCGTCTCACTTAAAATCTTTGTTGTCATAAACTCATCACTTAAAATACTTAACAACTGAAAACACACACCAATCAGTTACTCGGAGAATCTGTCATACATGCGCAGAGCCAAGAATCTGTCATATGCATGCAGAGCCATAATTTTTGTCTTACGTGCACAGAGCCGAGAATCTGTCATACGCATGCAGAGCCGGAAATTCTGTCGTACGTGCACGCAGAGCCACCCCCAAAGGGTCAAGCATCACGACACACGGCCCAAAGCCTATATGTGTGCCGCAATGGGTCCCAAAGACCTATATGATCTGATAAGCTGGTAGGGTACTGAAAAGGTGGTTTGAAAAACCGATAACTTATAAACACATAATCAAAATCTCAAATCCTTTCATTTTTCTTCCAAAACTTTTCTTAACAAAACCAAGCTCATCGAATACACATTTGTTCAACTCACAATATCTAAATTCATAAATCCATAAAACTTTGAAATGCAAAAATCATAAATATCAATTTTAAATTTAGGAAAGAAGAATTAAAAAAAAAAAAAAACCAAATTTTATTTTAAAATCCTTTAGCTTAAATTCAAACTCAATATAGCTAAGTAACGAAATTTAATCATCAACATGTAAAATATTTCAGAAAATTTAAAAGTTAGTCCACTGACAGTGAGAAAATCTAATGTCGATCCTCTGCCGGATCGTCGCGAACCCCGATCGTGTCGCCTATAACACAAATGATAAAATATGAAATTAGTCTCGACTCCAATACGTTTAATTTTGTGTGTGTTAATTCTAATGTCTCGCTAAACTCACGCTCGAGTAATGGTTATAAATCATCTTCCTCAAAACTATACGCTCTCTAACCTATTCCTAACCATCTCGAAACTTCCCGGCTCACACCGTCACTCATACTTCTAAAACCAATTTTAAATCTCGAAAATAAATCTACATAGAGCTTAGCCTCCAAACCACAACTATTCTAAAGCTTGTTCGGTCTCGGAAAAGTACCCAAACACCGTCCAAATTACAATCCAATCATTTCCAATACATCCACTCTATATAAACCGACAACTAACTAAAGTTAGGCGCTCAAACGGTGCTAGAAACTAGAATTGGTAACTAATGGTTGTAGTCGCTACTGTCACTGCCCAACTTGGCGGCTCCGAAGGTAAATTCACCAAAACTCAAAACTTTCTTAAAAACTTCCTATTAGGATTGTCACGTGAAAGTTTCTACGAGTGAAATTGTCTATAACAACCACATCACACCACCAAATCCAAAAATTTCAATCAAATCGGAAATGGGTTCCAAGCCTTGAACTCAACTCTCACAAGAACTCAAAAATCCTTTGAATTTCTTTAAATTTTCGATTTCTAAATTAACATCAATTGACCTTCCTAAGAGGTGGAAAATATCTAAAACACAACAAAGTTAACCCATAATCTCTACATTCAAAGGGGAACCCGAAATCACTACAAATCCAAATTTTCAATTTCCTAAATACTCGAAATTAACCATTAAAAATACAGGGGAAATAAAGCCCAAGATGGGGGAGAGAAAACCCACCTAAAATCAATTCGAACGGAGGCCAGAGGTGGCCGGAAATCGGCGAGCAGTGGCGGCTGGGCTGGGCGTTTTCTAGCTCTAATTTCGCGCGTGTGGGAGCTGGGCTGGCTGGAGGAGGGTCGGGCCGAGCTGATTGGCCGACGGGGGAGGTCGCCGGTGGTCGGGGTCGATGGAACAACCGCCGAAAGTGGCTGGGTTGGCTGGGTTGGCCGCGTGCAGAGGAGAGAGAAGAAGGTCGGGGAGAGGGAGAGAGAGAGTGTAGGCTCGGGGGGAAGGGGTGGTCGGCGCCTGGGGATGTTCGCTAGAGCTAGGGGCTGGCCAGGGGTGGCCGGTGATGGTGAGTGGGGTGGCTGGGGCTGGTGGGCGCAGGGGAGAGGGTGCGGGGGAGAGGAAAACCGAGAGAGAGAGAGAGAGTGCGGGGGTGAGAAATAGAAAGGGAGAGAGAATGTTCTAGAGAGAGAGAGAGAGAGAAAATTCTAAAAAAAAATCTGATTTTTAAACCCAATTTGTCCATTTTACGAAATTGCCCCTCGCTTCAAACGCCCATATCTTTCAAACCATAACTCGGATCAACGCGTGCTACGTGTCTATGAAATCATGGGCTCGAAACGTTTCCAACGGATCCGAAGTCAAATTCGAAATCTCATTTATTTTAAAAATCAATTTTTGGGTCAAACCCCAAATTAAAATAAAAATTTAAATCAAACCCCTTTTTATTTTCCAAATAAACCTCAAAATCTTTAAAATGCAATTCCACACCTTAAAAAAAATCTCTTAAAAAAAACATAATTAAATACAAATTTAAATTTCTAGTGAAAATTTGGGTCGGGTCGTTACAGCTGAGATGCAAATCGAGGGAGTTGAGGTGGTGCAGCTCGGCGAGGAGACGCCGGAGGGGTCCACCGAGCCGATCCTGTAGGGACCAGCCGAACGATCTGCCTGATACTTTGTTTATATTTATTTGCTTTTGTTCTTCCTCCCCGAGCCGAAGTGTGGCTCAGGTTTGATATGGCTTTAAACAATTTGTTATTATCTTTATTTTTGAATAATTTATGTTATTAATTATCCAGTATTTTCTTTTATTCCAAGTTGTTGTCAGTTCGGCTCGAACATGGAACTAAAGACAAAACAAGTAATAAATAGATAAGAAAAATAATGAAAAAATAACATTCATACTAAAAACAAAGTGAATGTGATAAAGCATTTCGAGATCAGCTCGGCCGAGCGACCATAACAAAATGTGAGGATAATTCCCAACTCGTTTTCAGATCAGTCTGATAAGCATTATGAAAATAAGCAGAAATTAGAAACTCGTAATGATTCCAAATGGGTTTGATATACCCATTGAGATATTAGAAATTTTATTTTTAAGAAAAAATATTCAAACTTACTTTCAGATTGGCTCGGCATGCACGATGAGAGTTTGAGTTTGAGGGTATATTTTTCTTTTAGAAATATCATGTTGAACGTTAGGACTGTAGAAAGTCATTTCGGCTCAGACATGGATTTTTATATACCTGATAAGTCTGTAGTATGCCGAGCATCGGACCGGAAATGGCGCGCCAGCTCGGCACAGAAGTTTATAGACCTGATGAGTCTGTAATATGCCGAGCATCGGGCCGAAAATGGCTCGCCAGCTCGACACATGAGTTTATAGACCTAATGAGTCTATAATATGCTGAGCATCGGGCCGGAAATGGCTCACCAACTCGGCACATGAGTTTATAGACTTGATGAGTCTGTAATATGCCGAGCATCGGGCCGGAAATGGCTCGCCAGCTCGGCACATGAGTTTGTAGACCTGATGAGTCTGTAATATGCCGAGCATCGGGCCGGAAATAGCTCGCCAGCTCGGCACATGAGTTTATAGACCTGATGAGTGTCAGTTTGTTATTTTTTCGAAGGAAACACTCATGTCTTTTGTTGGGAGTGTATGGGAGTGGAGTCCCCAGTGTTTGCTTCAAAAAAGAGAAGAAGATGAGTCAAAAAGGTGTTCATCTTTTCATTGATTGGAAAAAGGTGTTCATCTTTTCATTGATTGGAAAACGATGTTAGGTCGGACAGTCCCTGATCCCAACTACACTTCACTGGTAATAAGTCTTCAAGTGTTCAGCATTCCAGCTATGCTTGAGAGGCTTTCCAGCCAGAGTGGCCAAGTTGTAAGTGCCAGGCTTGACTATGCCTGTGATCATGTCCAGGCCGAGCCGAAGTCCCGTGTCATTGGTCTCCGGATCGTATGTGCCGGTCCTGAATGAGGGAGTCCCCATTTCGACCGGAATAACAGCATCGGTTCTGAAGGCCAGTGCAAAAGGTGTTTCCTTCGTAGAGTTGCGATAGGAGGTTTGGTAGGACCATAACACCTCTGGAAAGAGTTCCGGCCAGTTCCCCTTAGCATTGTCCAGTTTGGACTTCAAGGTCTTCTTGATGATCTTGTTGACGGCTTCGACCTGTCCGTTTGATTATGGATGGTAAGGGGTGGCAAAGCGCAAGTTGATGTTCAGACGTAAACAAAAACTTCTGAACTTCTTGCAATCGAACTATTTGCCATTGTCCACAATGATGGTGTGTAGCATGCCGAACCGGCATATGATGTTCTTTCAGACAAAAGTCTCCATCCGCTCGGCTGTGGTGGTGGCTAGGGGTTCAGCCTCGGCCCATTTGGTGAAGTAGTCGACTGCTACTACGGCCATTTTGACCTGTCCTTTCTCCTTCGGCATCGGGCCGATCAGGTCCAGTCCCCACTGCACGAATGGCCAGGGACTGGAGATGTAGGTCAGCAATTAAGGAGGCTGATGGGAAACCGCGGCAAACTACTGGAATTTGACACAGGCACGAGACAGATGATCCGCATCTTTGTTCAGCGTGGGCCAGAAGTAGCCCTGTCTGATTGTCTTGTAGGCAAGGGCTCTTCCTCCGGAATGGTTTCCGCATATCCTTTCATGGATTTCCCTCAGCACATCCTCACCTTCTTGAGGCGTGACGCATCGCAAGTAGGGCAGGGAGAAACCTCTTTTGTAGAGCTGACCATTGATAATGCTGAACCGAGCCGATCTGGTTTTGATAAGACGTGCCTTGTCCCTTTCCGGGGGAAGAATCCCGGAGACCAAGTAGTTGGTGATCGGCGTCATCCAGTTCAGCTCGACATCGGTCTGCATAACGGTAGCCTGTTCTTCGGCGGTGCTAGGCCTGTCCAGGATTTCAACTGGGACATGCCTAGCAGATCTGGTGTCCGTGGCAGAGGCTAAGCGTGCCAAGGCATCAGTTCTGCAGTTTTCTGCCCTCGGGATTTAGGACACTTTGTACTCCGGGAACCCTTTGAGCAGTGAGTGGGCCTTCTCAAGATAGGCTGTCATGCTTGGCTCTCGAGTTTCATACTCTCCCAGTATCTGGTTGACGATGAGTTGGGAGTCGCTGAAGATTTTTAGCTTGGCCGCGCCGAGCTGTTTTGCCAATCTAAGTCCGGTGATGAGTGCTTCATATTCTGCTTCGTTGTTAGATGCTTGAAATCTAAAGCGAATAGCATACTCCATCACGACTTGTTCTGGGGAGATCAGAACCAATCCAGCTCCGCTTCCTATAGGGTTGGAAGATCCATCCACATATAAGGTCCAAGTGAGGAGATCAGCTTCCGAATGACCGCCGCTGATATTCGGGTCGGACGTGGTTGGAACGCCGTTGGTGCCGAGTGGATCTTCCGCTGTGATGGTGGATTCGCAGATGGAGTCTGACATAGCCTGGCCTTTGATGGCCGTTCTGTGGCGGTAGATGATGTCAAACTCGCCAAGCTCGATTGATCACTTGATGAGCTGACCCGAAGTCTTGGGTTTGGCCATAATTTGCCTTAGTGGCTGGTCAGTCAAGACGACGATCGAATGGGACTGGAAATAGGGCCTCAGTTTCCGAGCCAAACTGACCAGGGCGAGAGCCATCTTCTCGAATTTTGGATATCTGATCTCGGCATCAATAAGAGCTCGGCTCGTATAGAAGACCGGATGTTGTGCCCCGCCGACCTTTCTGATCAGGACTGAACTGATAGCAGAGTCAGAGACGGAAATGTAAAGAAAAAGTTCTTCACCTTCCTCTGGTTTGGATAGGATTGGAGGTTCCCCATGTGCCTCTTCAGATCTTGGAAGGCTTGTTCGCACTAGGGGATCCATTATATGCTCTTCCCTGCTTCCTTCAAAGCTTTGAAGAAAGGGAGACACCGGTCAGTGTATTTTGAGATGAACCGGTTCAGGGCGGCGACTCTTCCAGTCAGGCTTTGGATTTCCTTGCGTGTTCTTGGGATTTCATGTTGATCAACGCCTGGATCTTCTCCGGATTGGCCTCGATTCCCCGTTGGCTGACCAGATAGCCAATGAACTTGCCTGACCGAACCCCAAAGACACATTTGGCTGGGTTCAGTCGCATCTGATATTCCTTCAGGACTCCGAACATGTCTGAGAGGTCCTTGACGTGGTCATCCGCCTTGATGCTTTTGACCAGCATGTCGTCCACATAGACCTCCACCGATTTGCCTATGGAAGATCTGAACATGTGGTTGACCAGTCTTTGGTAGGTGGCTCCGACATTTTTGAGACCGAATGGCATGACCTTGTAGCAGTACATGCCGCGATCGGTTATAAAGGATGTGTTCTCCTAATCAAGTTTGTGCATCAGGATCTGATTGTAACCAGAATATGCGTCCATGAAGCTGAGGAGCTGATGTCCTGCCGTTACATCGACAAGCTAATTTATTCTGGGTAGGGGAAAGTTGTCCTTGGGACATGCCTTGTTCAGATCGGTGAAGTACACACACATCCTCCATTTCCCATTGTTCTTCTTCACCATGACCACGTTGGCAAGCCAGTTGGGATAATTGACCTCCCAAATGAACCCGTTGTTTTGCAACTTGGTCACCTCTTCAGCCATGGCTGTGTATCGGACTGGATCGTACGACCTCTTCTTCTGACGGACCGGTTTGCATCCCGGGTCAATGTTCAGCCTGTGGGTGATCACGTCAGACGATATGTCTGGCATGTCATCGTAAGACCAGGCGAACACTTCCGTATTGGTGCGGAGGAAGTCGAGGATGACCGATCACTGTTTCGAGCCGAGCTGAGTCCCTACTCGAACGAGCCGATCTGGGGTGTCGTCCGAGATCGGCATCTCCTCCCAGGCCTCGGTCGGGAGAGGCCGAGAGTTTGGGTTCGGCTCGGAGGTGAAATCGAATGTCTCCGCCCTCGGCCACCTGCCCGAATCGGCGATGGAGTCAAGTTCCTGGGAGTTCGGCAGCTGACCCTTCTGCTTTATTGAAGTGGCGTAGCAAGACCGAACCGAACACTGGTCTCCCTAGATGACAATGCAGTCATCGCCCACCGGACATTTGATGAAGAGGTTGGCGTAGTGGACTATGCAGTCGAGGTCGACCAGAGCCGTTCTGCCCAGGATGATGTTATAGGCCGACGGTCGCTTGACGACGATGAGGTACGTCATGCAAGTCTTCTTGATCGGTCCTTTCTCGAGTGAAATGGAAAGGTAGATGTGTCCGAGGGGCTGGACCACTTCTCCCTCGAAGCCGATCAAGGCAGATGCGTCAGCCTCCAGCTTGTCCTCGCTGATGCCCATCTGCTCGAACGCAGAATGGTAGAGGATGTTGACTGAACTCCCCCCATCGACGAAGGAACGGGCAATGGTGATTCCGGCCACTTCAGCGACTATGACCATCGGATCATAGGGTGGAAAAATGATCCCATTAGACTCGTTCGGCTCAAAAGTGACCGGTGCCCAGTCCTTCCACTGTTTTTTGGAAGTGCTAGGCTGACTCGCTTGGATTGATAGAGACTCATGAGCTTGGGCCGCCTGTCTGACGTACTCTTTCTGGGATCGGTTAGAGCTCCCCACGAAGGTTGGACCATCGCCGATCAATCCGATGACGGCGTCCTGAATGTCGATGGTATTGGTGGGCTTCTTCAGATCAGCCTTGGGTACCCTCGGCCCGCTGGTCAGGAACTAATTAATCTTACCCGCCCAGGCAAGAGTCTCAATTCCGTCGCGAATGGCGTAGCAATCACCCGTGACGTGGCCGTGATTGAAGTGGTACTTGCAGAAGATGCCCTCCTTAATCCGATTTGGGGGTGGCCCCTTGATCGCCTTAGCGGCTGGGAGTTGATTCTTCACCTTGGAGAAGATCGTCTCCAAGCTGGCATTGAGAGAAGTGTACTCCGTGTACTGGACAAATTTTGGCCCCTTCCCCAGAAGTTGGCGTGGCTCCTCGGTCCTAGTCTTCTTGGATTAGGCCTGGGGCTTAGGGCTCGTGACCTCTCCCTCCTTCCTCTTGGACGAGGTCAGCTTGGAATTTAGAGCCTCCACATGAACATCTCACTCTTTTGCTCGCGCCCATTTCGTGGCTTCGGCAGAGAGCCGTCATAAGTGGAGGGAGAGTTCCTCATCAGGTGGGAGCGAAGTCCCCCAGTGAGCAGACCTTGCATAAGAGCGTTCTTAGGTGATTGGTCATCGCAATCATCGCACTTCGTATATTCAATGTTGAAGCGGATCAGATAGGTCTTGAGGCTTTCTCCTTCCTGTTGTTTGATGAGCGACATATCGTTCAAGTTGTAGAGTCGTTCAGATATAACCCAATATCTCGTCAGGAAGGCCTTTCTGAGGTCGGAGAAAGAATCGATGGAGTTTGGTTGGAGGGTTTGGAACCAACCCCGCGCCGATCCCTTCAAGGTTGAAAGGAAGATTCGGCACTTCGTGGCTTCAGATGCCTAGCGAGCTTCCATGGCATATCTGAAGCTGTCTAGATGATTGTAGGGGTCCTTGGTCCCATCATACTGATCCATCTTGGGGGGGCTTGGTGTCCCAAGAGACTTCAGCATTCATAATCCTGCTGGTGTATGGGAGGGGAAGCTCCTCCCCGTGATCGGTTCTGCCGAGGTACCCCCTGGAGACCTCGACCTGGCCGAGCCGATCGTGGACACTTCAGATCTGTTTTTGGACCAGAGTCCGGACGAGATTTTCTACGTCGGGTGTGTTCGGCTCGGACGCGGTCTCCACCGAGCATTCGGTTCGGTCACCGAGCCTCTCGTTCATCGGTTGGCAAGTGATCCTCTCGCTTACCGGACGTCGGTCGAACATGACCATGGTAGCTCCCAGTCAGTCACCCGCGAATCGTCTCCCCGAACGAGTTTCTGAGGTGGAAGGTTCTTGGCTGGTAGTGGGGCCGAGCCTGCTTCTGGCTGGGACCCTGGGCTCAGCTGCGTTAGTTGGATTGGCAATCCCCAATCTAGATCGGATTGAAGATCGATGGTCTGTCATTGATTCGGCGTGGTCTCTCCCCGAGCTTTCGGGAGATTGCTTCCTGGAGGCCGCCTGCTTCTGCTGAAGGAGGGGGTGGGTGTTCAAGAACTCGGCCTGTTCGGCTGAGGGCATGTCTTCAAAACCCGGGAAGGTGCAGTCCGGACTCTGCCGAGCCTGGTGGTCGTCCGGATCGGCGGGAGTGCTCTGCCGAAAAGGAGATGGCGAGAGAACCTCCTGCTCGGTTCGGGTCTGTCTAGACCAGAAGTCCGATCTTCCACTAACATCGAGCTGAGCACGATGACGTGCAAGCTCCTCAGCTAGTTCGGCTTGTTTGGTGAGCAGCTCATTATTCTGCTTAAAAAGCATATTCTCATCGGCTAGATGTCGTTGGCTCTCCCTGAGGAGTTTCTGAGCAACCTTGACCTTCGAGGGACCTTTGGGTTTTGCCGCTTTGGGAAGTTGTGCTCCCCTTGTCTTCTCAGGTGTCTCAGGCTGATTTTGTTCATCATTCTGGGACGCTCCTGAGGAAGAGCTGCTGTCACGAAAAATGGTAGTCATGGTGACTTGTTTGAAGGAAAAGCCTAGCACTTGTGGTGATGAACACAACGGCTGAAGACAATCTTCCCACAGACGGCGCCAATCTGTTAATGTAAATTCCCGTAAGGCAGATGCAACAACTTAGAACAAGTGACCTGGCTGATCAGAAGCCTTGCCGGATGATGATGTGGATATTGATTGAGATCTTCCTGTAGACAAACACAAGATCAAAGGAGATGGACCAGTGTGGTACCAGCCAAATACGCTCCGATGATGAAGTCATTGATATGTGTTTGATGGTGTTTGAATGAAAGTGGGGAAGAGCAGATGATGAACTTGGGAGAAAAGAAAGAACAAGGCAAATGTTCTGGGTTATTCTCAGCAAGTTGGGTATGTTTTTGGTTAGCCAAAGTTTGTGCAAGTGTTTTGTTTTGTGATAGATAGATCCCTGGCTTTGTGCATATAAGTTGGTTTATATAGACAAAGGAAGGTGAGAAGGGTAAGTTACCTGCATGTGGATGAATGGTAGAGAGAGAGCCACACGTTTGGTCATGACTAGTAGCATGCACAACTACTCACCTCCTTAGCATTCAATGCTACATTCAATGCAAGGATGGAAGGTTCAGGTGAAAAGCCCCAATAGTCATGAATGTGAGCTGAAAAGTCTCATCTGTCAGAAGATCCTGTCAGGTCCACTCGAGTATGGCGTTTCGTCCCAATGTGATCTTCTTTGGAACGATGGCGTGATGCCGAGCCGATCCGAACATAGATCTTTATGTGTAAACACGAAGCCTATACGTGATCGGATCGGAAATGGATTGGCTCGACCTTTCCGGTCCGGTGTGCAGTGATCCCTTCGAGTCGTAGTCGATCGTGACTAGAGTCCGAAAAGGACGGTCGCCCAATGCCGAGCCAAACCGAACTAGGATATCCAAAGAGATGACGAACACTCAATTCTTTGGAAGATCCTCAGATCGGGTCGGATCGGGCGCGGGGAGTTCGTTAGTGTAGGCCGATCCGATCTGACAATGAAGTGTAATGCCGGGCTGGTGTGATGACGTGGAGGTCCAAGTTTGACTGTTGAAAGTCAATTCTGAAGTCGGACCTGATCAGCCACGTGTCCAGCCATAATTGGCTGTTGGATCGTTGTGGGTTTACCCACAAACATTAATTTTGTATGCAAAATACATTGACTTCCACCGTCACCATGGATGATGACTAGCTAGGTTTTGTGGAGACCTTATGTATTGTTGGATGACTTATTTGATTTTGTGGATCACTTAGACTCATGTGATATTTTTAGGCATTTATGCAGTTTTGAATCATGTAATCTTGTTGTACATAATCTTCTACGTAATTGTCTTTGATTTTATGCACTTGGATTATGCCCAGCAGGTCTCCTCCTCTATGAGCTGCCACACACGGCGATCATTAAGGCAAAGGGAAGTCACCACTGTGACCTGCGTGAGGAGAGGAAGCTGTGGATGTCAACGGAGAGTCAAGCCACCGTTGAAAAGTTGAGATCGTCGAAGAGGTTTCAACTCGGGTTTCGTGTTGTTCCTTCACCACCATTGCTTCGATGGATGATCGGAGGACACCATGATGATAAGTGGGTTGAGGCAAGCAACCCATGGTGGTTTGGTGCCTTGCCGTCGCCAGAAAAGAGAAGCCTAACGGCGAGAGCTTTCAGATCTGTTTTGCTCTGATCCAATCTTTTGGCTAAATCTTTGGGGAAGTGAATCACATGGGATATGGAGGAGAGTGAGACAAAGAGATAGAGACCCAAACTACCGGCATTGGTGGCCTGATGATGAGTCACGCGTAGACAAAGCAGCATAAGAGGAGAGTGAGAGGCGGCTGGAGTGACTTAGGGCTTCTGAAAAATGAAAGGGTCAATTCTGTCATTTGGGTATTTATACCCTCAACCCCTAGAGTGCAAAATTACAAGTATGCCCCAAGACTTTGCATGTCCATAACTTTTGAACCGTAACTTTGATTCACGCATTGTTGGCATCTACGCGCCGTAAAGTCGAGCTCTACCCAACATGACTAAGATTGGATTAGAAAACAAAATGTTTCTTTGGGTCAACAAAAGGGTCAACAATAAATAATTTTTAAATTTTGAAAATGAGTTTTGATGGAAAAAAAAAAAAGAAAAATAAAACTTTATGATAATTCCCAATTCTCAAATAAAACTAGGAAATAAAATTTAAAAAATTTCAGGGTATTACACATGGTTTATGTGAGAGATCATATTACTGAGTTTAAGATTCCAGCAGATCAGGAAACAAAGTCTTTAGAACTAAGAGACTCAGGCCCCGTTTGTTTGACCGGAATAGTAGAATGAGCATAAGAATTGTATTCACTTTTCGATCATGGAATGGAAAAGATTTGATATTTCTATTCTAGCGTTTGGAACACGCTAGGAATCAAAGTAGGAAATGGTTTACAATTCTAATTTTTGCGTTTGGTAAATCTCGGAATAAAATTAATAATTTGACATTTATTATATTTTACAAAATTGAAACTTTTTTAATATATCCTTTAAGAATGAACCATTTTCAATATTAGAATGAAAAATATTATTAAGAGCATTTTGGATTACTGAAATCTATATCTAATTTGACTAAACATTAAAACATATACCAAATATAAATTAGAAAAAGAAATGTTTAAAAATGAATGAAATATATAATAATATATATAATCATATAGGCCATCAACGTGTCTTCTGAAGAAGAAAGCCACACATATGGATCATGATGTCATCGTTCTTCTTCAAGTTATGGAATGGTGCTAAGCTCCATTGGTGCGATGGAGTAAATCCACAGCAGGCAACTTGATACTAAAATTCTGAGCGATGCCGTAGAGGTCCCACAGGCACCATGCATGTTTGGGAGGAGGCCACCGCAAGTGATAATAGCAGCCGGCAGTGGTCGGCATGATGGGTGGAGAGGGGAGGGGAAGATCGAGGAGAGATCAAAGGGGTTGTGGGTGTTAAAAAACTTTTTTGGTTGTTAAAATGGCAATCTGCAGTGATTGTTTATTGTACTTTTGGATTAGTTTTGGATTCCCTATCTTGAGCGGCATAGAAATACCACCCCTGCTCCTGTATTTCATTTCCGCCTATTTGAAGGAATTAAATTCCGGTCAATTCTAGTCAACTCCCGACTTTATTTCTTTCCGGTCAATTCTAGTCAACTCCCGACTTTATTTCTTTCCGGTTAACCAAACACTACATCTCGACGAAATAGGAAATCAATTCCCATTCCTAATCAAGAATACGGAAGAAAATAGAAGATGAAATAGAACACTTCAATATGCAATCTTGTTACTTTTGACCATTGTTAATGAATGGCATGTCATAGGTTTTTTGACTCCTGCCTAGTTACTCTTGACCGTTCATTTCAAGAGAGTAAGGTGTAATCATTCTGCAAGAGTTTTAAATTATGAAGGAAGGCGAAGATATGCCTAGCCATACTGAAAATTTATTTTTATTTATGAGAAAATAGACATGTGACAATTTTTAAGGGGTAGATACACATATGACGTGGTGTATCAGTACTACACAATAGTTTTTCATCTAATACGATTTTTTTAAAAGATAAAAATAGATGTATGAGAATATCAAAATTTAAACATGAAATAGTAAATAGTAAAATGTGTCAAAGTTGAGATACAAAATTATTGTTAATTATATTCGGGGCAGTGAAAAGTTTAGAGGAAATTTTGTGTATAGCGTCAAATTTAGTAGATTTGTTTTTTGGTGCAAACAAAATGAGCAATTTACAATTCACCCCCCTGAGGCCTAAGGTTTGGGTGTTTCACAACTTGTATCCTATCGTTTCAATTTTTAATTTAGTATCTAATGTTTTGATTTGCTCACAATTGATTACTGTTATATTTCTTATTGTCTAGTTAAACGTTACTTGATAACTTAACAGTTGCGGGTCTCACATTTTTGTCAACCTGTAAGGCCGAATGTCTTTTCATGTTCATTTTCAGCACATCAAGTTTAATATGGTCTTTGAGAGGTCGTTCAAAAACCAAAAATTCATATCAAACAGTTGAACCACTTCTTATGAGATAGTTTGGGAGGTCGTTTGACCTTACAAGTTAGCAAAAATGTGGAATCTACAACAGTCACGTCATCAATTAATGTCGGGTAATTTAATTAAATGACCTATTTTCATATAACTTAAGCTTTTTTGACCCCTTTCTCAAAAACTTACTTTTCTAACCCCTTTTCATTTTTTGAGACTAGAATTCCCATAATTGAAAAAGTGGTGGACAAGTGCTATAGCACTAAGTGGTCAAGTGCTATAGCACCTGTCAACCAGAAAGTCCACCGAAAAGTCCACTTGAAATAGTGTTATAGCATTTGTCGACCATAAAGTCCACATCTGCAATTTTTACATATTTTTGTTCTTTTTTATTGAATCCAAATCCATATCTGGTTTTGAGATCCATTTCTCTGAACTGCGCATTCAACTAATAATCATTATTTACCAATTTAATTACTTAATAATTCAAATATAACCTAACAATATATTATAGTCATAATATCGTATTGTCGGTTTAAAAAAACGTGTGAAGTAAATACCATTGTTGGAAATGACACACACAACAAGTAGCTAACCAGCTAGCTAGGGTTTTCCAGAGAAGGTTTTGTTTTATTTAGTTTTCAAATATGGTTTTCATTGGCTGGTGGCGCCACTGGCGTGGGGAGGCGGAGAGGGAGAGAGAAGGAGAGAAGAAAAGAAGGGTCGGAGGCGAGCTGGGTTGTGTTGGGTGCGGGTGAGGCTGGTGGTGGTGGTGTGAGGCTAGTGGGTGGCAATGGGTTTTGGATGTTGGGATTGTTGGTGGGTGTTGAGTTTTCAATGATAGAAGAGAGAGAGAAAAAAAAAAGTTACAGTAAAAAAAAATTTGGGTTTTTATATAGGGTATTAGGGATATTTCACACAAAAAAAAGTTAGGAAAACTTAATTTTGATAAAGGGGTCAAAATAACTTAAATTGAATCAAAATGGATCATTTAATTAAATTACTCATTAATGTCTGATTAGATAGTTAAACAGATAATAATAATTAATTATAAATAAATTAAAATATTAAATATTAAATTAAAAAACTAAAACTATAGGTCGAAAGTTGTGAAATACTCCACAAATGACCCGGTGCTCAACCAAATTTCTCTTGAATTTTCTCTCTCTATCCAACAAGCAGGGTGTTTGAGAGTGGTGAGAAACTTGTTGCACGCGATGCAAGACACGTACACAATACACTCACGACAACCCACTTCATTACACCGACTTGTATTATGGGCAGGCCAGCCCACAGCCCACTGGCATGCCTCACTCTCTCTCTCTCTGATTCTTACTTTATTTTGAGAAAAAGGCCACAAACGACTCATTGTCATCATTGCCTCTCCCAACGGCAGCGCCAAACCCAAAGCAAAAGTAAAAAGTTACAAAGTAAAAAAAGATAGATATATACTTTCTCTCTCTTCCCCCATTCTCGGCCCATTTTCAGTCAATTCTCCAAACCCACTTTTCTACCCCTTTAAATAACTCCACCACTATCCCACATTCTACCATCTCTGGTTTTTGCTTCCTCTCTCCAAAACCAAAAATGGCGAGTTTGAGTGCCAAGGTTTCTCTAACTCTCTTTGTGTTGGCGATATGGGGTTTCGGACAAGGCCGTTGTGGGTCCTCACACCAAGCCCCAGCGCCTGCAGTGGACTGCTCCAGCCTCATCTTGAACATGGCAGACTGCTTGTCCTTCGTCTCCAATGGCAGCACCGACTCAAAGCCACAAGGGACTTGCTGTACAGGCCTCAAGACCGTCCTCAAAGCCGACGCTGCCTGTCTCTGTGAGGCCTTCAAGAGCAGCGCTCAACTCGGCGTCGTTTTGAATATCACCAAGGCCATGTCCCTCCCCTCTGCTTGCAAAGTCTCTGCTCCTTCCGCCACTAACTGTGGATGTACGCTACCCATTTTCTTTTCTTAATTTTTTTTTTATTTTTAACCCAAAAAATTAACAGATTTATCTTACTTTATTTTTATTTTTTCTTGGTTTTGTTGTTTTTCAGTATCTGTCACTCCTGCCGCTGCACCTGGTATTTTCTTATTCTTATCTTGAGAGATAATGCTCTGCTTTTTGTTTATTTATTTTTTATTAATAGTAGTCCAGAATAAAATATTGAGTTTATATATACTTATCTGATTTGTTTAACTGGATTTTGCCTCATCTGTTGCATTTTAAACTTTGAATTATATTGAGAGAATATGAAAATTCATGAAATCCTGATTTCTTTTTTTTTTTTTGGTCCAATTATTTTATTCCTACCCAAAATAAATTAGAGTATGAGGCCGAATCTTATATAAATTTCAAATGTATAAAGGAATATGATAATGACATGCATTGAGATTTAGGAAATTTGGTCTCCTTTCTTGTTTGTTTTTATAGGAAAGTTGGTTTTGAGATTTTTTTTTATCCTTTTCAAAAAGTACATCGGATTTTAATTTCAATAATACTACCATCACCAAAAGTTTCAAAAAATTTTAGACAGCAACTGCTGTGGTTACAAGATGTATGAACCTCCTTTGTCCCACCTCATGCCACCTGAGCTAAAAGACAACCGGGTTTAACATGCTTTCTAATCTGATAATCGTTTCTATTATTTAATTTTTAGGTTAATTTCACTTCAGTACCCCAAGTTTGCTCTAAATTTCAGTTTAGTATGCATTTCCTTAAAATTTTGCAATGCCATACATACCCAATGTTTTTGTTTAGTTGCAATGTTACACCTCCGTTAGTATGATCCCCATCCATCATTTCTAGATACCATTGCACACCACTCCTACACTACTCCTGCACCACCAGTCCAAGTTTGGATGAATTAATTTCATTTGGTGTTGCAGCTCTCTCGCCAGAATCTTCTCCGACATCAGCTGCTGCTGTACCCGAGTCGTCTGCAGGAGTGAATGGGCAAGCACCTGCAGCTGCTCCGGCGAGCTCAGGTTCTCTTATGCTCTTCAGTTCATTTGGATCCATTCTTATTGGTCTAGTAGTTGCATCATTCCCTTTTTTTCTGATGGAATATGTTGCCATCTTTTGAGAGGAGAGAGAGAGAGAGAGAGAGAGTGTGCGTGTGAGGGAGATGATCTGAGAGACTTGTGATGTTCATTTTACCACTTGGGAGTTCTCACATGACTTGTGTAGATTTTAACATTTGTTTTGATGGTTGGACATGTTTTTCTAATATATTAGTGTCTATTTATTCTTATATTTCTGTGCTCCCTTTTGTTTTGAAAAACTCATAAATTTTTCATGAGTTTGAGAAGTAGAGAACAATTAATTTTTGCGAGTTGTCCATTTTTATATCGATGTAATCATGGAAAGGCTTCCTGTTCATTTCCATGTCTTCAAAGTTCAAATAATATGTTTGGACCATGAATAAATTGGGTCCCACAATTGAGAATTGAAAGAAAGTATCCATGATTTGTTAAAACTTTTCAACCATGTGAGCAACAAAGGCTCATTAAAGTAGCAATTTAGTCCAGCAGGGATGATGGAACTTTTCGGCGAGACCACATCATAACTCAGAATCGATTCAACTTATTGCCTGATGCTCCTTTAAAGTGTGAGCAATCTTGGCCGTACCGTGGCCAAATTCTAGTGGGCCTGAGGAGTCTTGGCCAAACATGCAGCCTGCTATAATAAATATAGAGAGATGCTATTTGCATACCTCTTAAATTTCTTTTTAAACAGCCTTTTTAAAAAAAAAAAAAAAAAAACTAAAAAAAAAAGACCAATTGGCCTTCCCCTCACCCACACATCCCATCCCCATCTCCTTCCCCTACACACCCCATCTCCCTATCTCCATTTTTTTCTTTTTCTTCTTCACCATCGAAGCCCACCCCTCACCCCTTCTCTTCTTTTTCCCCTCACCCCAACCACCTCCCCCGAGCCCTCCCCTCTTTCCTTTCC
>QANW01012055.1:6105-106207 GCA_003254865.1 Dryas drummondii | reverse complement strand
CCTCTCTCCTTGCCACCTCCCAATCCCTCTTGCATGCATGCACCACCTACAAATAGCCACGCCCTCCCAATCCCTCTCCGACCCCACTCTCTCTCTCTCTCTCTCTCTCTCTCTCTCTCTCTCTCACCCAAGAGACAGCAAAAAAAAAATTGCAGCGGGTTCTGCGAACCAGTGCGGAACCCCGTGGTTTCGTTCGACAGGCATCCGCCGAATGGAATAGGATTGTTCGGTGGGTACTTACCGAACGAAACCACCACTGCCGAACCCGCTGCAATTTTTTATTTTTTTTTCTTCTCTCCGGCGCGCAAGAGAAAGCAAGAGAGAGAAAGGGAGAGAGGAGAGAGGGGCAGGGAAGGGGTGGGGTGGTCGCCGGTGGTGGTAGGCTGCTCGGCGGGTTGGGTGTGTGCCGGAGAGAGGAAAGGTGGGGAGGGAGGTGATCGGGGGGAGGGAGGTGCCGGGTTGGGTGTGGTTGTGTGTGTGTTATTTTTATTTTTATTTTTTTTAGGAAGGGTGTGCAAAAAGAAAAATGGACGAGGTATAATGTCTTTTTCTTTATTTTTTTTTTATTTTTTATTTTTTAAGAAAAGATGTGCAAAAAGAAAAAAAGAGTGTGCAAATAACAGCCCTCTAAATATAAGCTTATTGCTATAAGTATGATTCTGGATTATAGTACCAAATAACTAAAAATTTATGTTCTTTGCTCAAACGTAGCCTGTTCTAGCTTGTCCTATTCTATTCATAAGACATTGTCCTACCCCGTGCAGTACTGTGCTGAATTCCAAACAAGGGCTAAAGGCCTTTGAAAAGATCCTAAGCAAATAGCTTTCATAGTTGCGTTTAGGAACTTAATTTTTTGTCAATTTCCTTTGTTCTGTAAGCTCTGCTAAGAACTCTTAGTATCGATTTCCCATTGATTTCAGCATTTTTCTCAAATTCCATTCAATTGTTGTTGCTGTTTTATTTTTCTTAGTTCATGTAATATTTTATTTTCGAAAGCAAGAAAGAACTTAAACAAGGGGTTCATTCCTTTGCTCGTCGTTCAATCACCTTGTTAGAAATTAGATTTGTTCTTGGCGTAATATTTATTTTTATTTTTATTTTTCATTAATTCTTTCTATTCCGGGTATTCTAAGTTGGATAGTGACATGAATATGATCAATGCACATCCAAAAGGACGTATGTATCTTGATTCACTGTTTTTCATCTTTAGGCTTTGCCATTTTTTTGATCAAACAATATATTTAATCATTCTCCTTGGTAGTTGGTAGTGAAGTCAACATTTCTAACTCATTGTAAGAGTTACAGAGCCACAATTAAAAAAGAGAAACGGAGAAAACATTATTTACATTTGAGTAAATTATCTTATATAATACAATTTCATAGGAAGATGAACCAGGGAAGCTTATTTTTAAAAAGAAGAAACTGAAACCACAATTAATTTAAAAACAGAGAAGCTTACTTTGAATGTTCCAAATTCTACTTGCCAATATCTCCTGCTAATCTAATGAATCACATCTATGGTGAGAGAGGTGTTAATCACATTCCAAATTCTACTTGCCAATTTCATAGGAATGTGCCCCTAGGCATTGGACCTTTCCTGGTTGAATATTTGGCAGGTGTTAGCAGACCTCGAGATGTAGTGTAGTTTTCTTTTATGTATGTATAACAATAACTTGCCATTCATTCTCTACAATTGGGGACATGCCTGCATCTACCTGATAGAAAAAACTAAATGAATTGGGAGATGCCTGAATGTGTCATGCAAAACATAATCAATATGCACAAATACAATATGATACAAACTGTTGATTACTTCATCTTTAGTTTTGGTCTTTTACTGGTAAATCCTACTTTAACACGCCCTCTCTTAGGCAGCTTCACTCCTATCTGCCACCAATGCATCTTCCTTACCACCTTGTGCTTATTAAGGACATGACCATGAGGGCCATTTCTTAACCCTCCTTTACCTTTTGACAACTTGTTGGACTTGTTTGAATGCCTGGTGTGTCTCAACAGCCCTTCCACCAGTGCATGAAAATGCCCAACCTGCTGCTTATTATGTGACAGGCCTTTCACTTTCACCACTGATTTTCTCACCCCTTCGCCCTGCTGCTGCATATGACTGCCATGCTTGTTTTTGTGAACGTCAAACATTTTCTGCAGGTGCTTCCACGTAGAATGGCTGTGATTATTGTCATGATCATTGCCATCATGGTGATGATGATGGTGATGATGGTGGTGAAAGATGAGTCCCAACCTGTTCTTGAGCCTCCTTAACCGTCCTATCGGCCTGTCTGGATATTTTCTATGGCTATAGAGACTCTCCTCTGAGCTACTATTCTGTGAACTGCTTTCTTGTGCCACTCTTATTGACCTTCTTGAAGAGAGGTCGCCTCTCACAGTCATATGATGACTACGTCTACTTGAACTCCAGTAATCCTTAGAATCATTACTACCAGTGCTGGTTTCATTTTGCTTACTTGTCCACGTTGACCAAGTGCGGGAACTTGAGCTTGTCTCCTCCAATGCTTGCTGATGTGGCATGATCTTGTTCCTTGGGCCCACATAAGACATCTTGTGGGTCCCCCTCCTCACACTTGGCTTGTGATCTAACAGAACCGGCCTCATGATTGTCTGGTGATGTCTCTGGCTCGATTTTCTTTTCCCAGTCTGACTCAACTTCTTACCCGGTGTAAGTGCAGCTGAAGAAGCTATGGACCCCATTGACTGAGGTGGCATGGACGGTTTAGATCTCACCGTCTCTTTTTTAGCCATTAGATTTTGGACTGGACTGGTTTGCCATGTTTGGCCAGGCATCTTGATCACATGCATGGGAGGGTTCATAGCCAACTCATCCTGACTTGGTGGAACCCTTAGCCCGTTAACATAACTTGCCATCTGATTATCCTGACTTGGGGAGTCATGTCCCCTAGAAGCAAACTCAGCAACCTTCCCACTCGAATTCTCATGCTTTTGAGACAGTTGACTTGCCTGACAAGTCAGCAATTGAGTTCCACCCAACAGAGACTGGCCCATATGACTCAGCTCTCTTCTAGTAACTGCCTCCTCTTTTGTCTGTACTATAGGTGTAGGACTAACCGACATGTCAAGCTTGAAGGAACTATGTTCATCAACATCATTATGGACAGAATCAACCAGGTGAGAAGAACTCAATTGCAAAGCCAAGATGTGGGATTCTATTTGTTTAATTGCATTTGCAACTACCTTAGAGAAATCACTAGCCTCTTCTGACTTTCTCTTGTCCTGACCAATTTCTTGCTTGCCAGTCCCTGTTGTTGGAGAGATTGAGGGACAAGCAGCCAAACTAACAACACTTGGATTACCAAGAGTTTCACCAATAATATTCTCCTTCCCTATGGCCTTTCTATTTGATTCTTGCAATATTTTAGCATCCTCATCAACACGATTGAGAGGGCTAAGCCAATCATGTTGATGATCTTGATTCTTACTTCTTTTGCCTGGTACCTTGGCTCTCTCATTGGAGAGTTTTGTCTCCCTGGCTGAGTACTGTTTCTTCAGATTGTTTTCTATACAGATTCGGCACTGTTTCTTTTTGCACTCAGGTAGGTCTGAAGAAATGCTTACTTTAGATCCTGAAATTGGTCCCAGAGGTTTCTTAGGCGACTGCTCATCCTTTTTTGAAGTGACCTTGCAGATTTTGGAATCCTTCCCATAATTCGGGACATTATTAAGAGAAGATTTTACTGTATCTTGTGAAAAAGAAGAATTGAACTTAGGCACAGCCTTGGGTTGCTCTGGTTGAGAAGAGCAGGGCGTGTTATAGACGGCTGATTGATCTGCTATGATCTGCAATACCAAAAGATTAGAAACAAAGTCAGAAATAATCACCACAGGATGAATTTACTTACGCCTTACAAAACCATGGCAGATTGTAAACTCAGAAAGAGAAACAGGAATGGATAGCACAAAGGAGAGCTAGTGCTGCAGAAGTACACACAAATGGCTCAATAAATACCTTTGAATGAGTATTGAAAATCCTTTCAGTAGCATCATCTAGAAGATCCTTTAATAGTTGTCGTGCTCTTGCATCCAAAGCTTTTCCCACCTTCATGAACAAAATATTAGGCACCAAAAGAGCATAGAAAGTCATCTAAGCTGCAAATTAATTTATTAAAAAAATAACAAAGTTCTCTGTGACTAGGTAAGAAAATAAAAATAGATAGTCACCCTCAACAGAATGATCCTTTACTGGGCCAGGGTTATAAATAAGAACTCATTGCTTAAGAATCAGTGATGCAACAAAGAGAGCCGTAGAATATGTGCAACAAAAAGAGCCATAGAATGTGCAACAAAAAGAGCCACAGAATGTGCTACAAGAAGAACCATAGAACCAGTGATGCAACAAACTTTCAGCAAAATACTCAAGCCAAAGGCAAGGCAAACCTTCACACAAACCCCACCCCCATCCCCTAATTATATATCTTTTTTTTACAAGGAGAAAAAATTCCATGTGTTAGGGCCGTGTTGGATAAAGCAAAATAGACACAGTTAGTGGATGGATTATTAGTTGGAAGAAAAAGAGGGACAGTTAGCGGATGATACTATCTTCTTACACAGAAGGAGCAGAATTTGTGCAACCCATTGACAGTGGCTGACACCTTTTGTGCATTGTCATGATAGAAAATTCACAACAGAGGAAAGTAGAAGAGTTAGCTTCATCTTTGGGCTGTGGAGTGAGGAGTTGGCCATTGAAATATTTGGGGTTTCATCCACGGACAACGAGCTTTTGGAACCCAGTGGTGGAAAGGTAGAGAAAATATTGGAAGGTTGGAAGAGAGCTATCGGGGAGGCAGGCATAGATATTAAAGTTTGCCAATTTATTATCTTTCCCTCTTTAGAACTCCATGTAAAGTGGCAGATAGGTCAGAAAGATTACAGATCAATTTCTTGTGGGGAAGGTATTGAGGAAGGAAAGAATGAACACCTAGTAAGTTGGGATGTATTAGTGTCTAGAAAGAAAGAGAAGGGAAGATTAGGGGTGGGTAATTTGGTAAAAGAAATGAAGCTCTACTTGGGAAATGAATGTGGAGGTTCTCTTTGGAGATATTCTTTATGGTATTATGTCATCAGGAGTAAATGTGATTTAAGTCATGGAGCGACATTTCTCACAGAATTAACTCATTTCTACTTGTCGTTTTGTGGTGAGAAAATGAGGAAAGGGTAAGGTTCAAGATGAAATATAGGCAAGGAAAACTCCATTATTCATTTATCTCCCTTGTCTTTATCGACTCTCAAGTTATCACAACGTCTCCGTTACTCGAATGTGCATAAATCCCCATCTTCCATCTATTTGCAACTTTTCTTTTTGTAGAAACTTAAATGATGCTGAAATAGTGGTACTTTCTTCACTAACTTCTTTAGAAAATGTCAAATTGTCATCACCTAGACCTGCTAGGAGAAGTTAGAAGTTCATCCAAAATTTTCTCTTGTGATTTCTTTGCGAGGAAGTTACTCGACATCCCATCTCTTCATCTTTTCATCGTCCTATAGTTTGGAAAGCTAAAGTACCACCTAAGGTACAAGTTCTCATCTAGATTATTGCTCATGGTAAAATTAACATTGTGATACAATACAAAAGAGGAGACCTAATGTTTGTTTATCTCCCCATTGGTGTATTATATGCAAAGAAGGGGCTGAAAATTCCAATCACTTCTTTAGACTTATGGTGGAGATTGATGAGGGAGTCTGATTAGAGCTGGGTTTTTTCCAGCAAATTTCTCTGCTATTTTGAGTTAAAGGGTTCAGGCTTTTGGGGGCAAAGAAGAAGGGTGAAGTTCTTTGGAACTGTCGTGTGATTGCGGTGTTTTGGGTGGTGTGTATGGAGAGAAATACGAGCTTTGACAACAATTAGGGTGAGGGGCGGAGGTTTTGGGGAACAAAGTTCGATTTTGGTCTTCATTGTGGGCGTCAGTCTCTTCAGAGAATTGGGACATTCCTTTGTTTTGCTATTTTTTCTGATTCGAGGCCTGTATTTCTGTTGGAGGCAGTCCAGTCATTCTATTGCAATCTTTCATATTAATATTAGTTGCTAGATTTGGATCTTAGTGGACACCCTGTCCTCTGTTTTGTATCTTTTCCCAATATTAATAAAATACAATTATGTTTAGAACTAGAGACATCAGTGAAAATGGTCCCAAAAAAGATTGTAAAATTGATAGCAAACTGGAAGACATAATCCACATATAGAACTGGTGGGTCAATCTCCATGATATGATAACCTAAAGAGATAGGACAATTTCAAGAGCGTAGCATTACTAGCTATTCATGTGCCAGCTCCTCCTTATAAAGATACATGAGCGATGTAGAAAAACTGACCAGAGTCTAAGAGTGCTTACATTCTTTGAATCTATATGTTGCGGACCATCTTCGCTATTCTGAAGAAGTCCATACAATTGTCTCAAAGCATGGAGATTAGACAATACTTCCACAAGATCCATGCTTTCTGATTCAGAAACCAAATCAATGAATTAACATTAGAATATCAAAACCCAATAATTGAAAAAGAAGAATCTGACATACCTTTACATCCCATCCTACATACTGTCGAGTATGTGAATCAACCCCCTATTGTGGAGTCTGTGAATACACAGCCTACTGACAACCCAAAAGGAATCCCATCTACCATTCAACCCCAAACTAAAACTCTTTATACATTGCACCAATTTATGAGAGTTTCGGCACCCAAACTTTGAGCAGAAACCTTCAATCAGCAGCAGTGAGCTTTGTGAATGCGAGTCTTTTCTTTCTTTGCCTCTGTCTCTCTCTATCTCTCTCTATCGCACGTCTGGTGTCTTGGCAGTTAACATAGGAACTTCTTTTCTCTGTTTCTTTGAATCGGCCAAACAACTTGATATGGGTGTTGTGTTTGCACTTTTTTTAAGCCTTTGATGAGAAAATTACAGTTTAATCATTTTAACATTTTTTTTTTTCAAATAAAGTCCTTTCATCATTATTCATTGTCTTGTTAAAAAAATATGTTATTATTTTTTTTTATTTTTTAAGGGTATAGACAAGGAGTAAAATTTTGGTTTCGAGAAAATTTTCGATTGAAATTTCGACGGAAATTTTCGTGGAAATTTTGAATGAAACTTGACTGTATGTTTATTTAACATATTATCTATTACATTGATAAAAAACATTGAAGAAATCAAATAATATACTAGATTTCATGTGATATGTGATAAATATAATGCGCGCCAGAGACAAGACTGTTAAAAAAATACTTAACTAATTAATAATTACATAATAAAATTACACGAATAAATCCCCAATATGGCAATAGAAAATAACAAGTTTAATCAAAGGGACTTGGAAATGATCTTTGATAATTAAATTAAGCCGAAATGGGTTAAAATAGAACCAATCCGATGGCAGCAGCGACGACAACGGTTTATCTAAAATTTCAATTTCACAAATTATCAAAATTAGAAAACCAAACATTAAGTAAATGAAACTTCTTGATAATGGGATAAATTTCTTTTTCATAATTTATGTTTCTAACTAAACGAAACACCAAAATGACCAGATCAAACCCCAAATAAAATCCCAAACTTTTTTTTTTTTTCCAATTGTCTAAAAACTCCAAATCTCAATCTACCTTAAAAAAAAAAAAAAAAAAAAATTTCTTTCCTTTTTTTTCTTTTTTTTTTTTTTTTCCTTTTCTCTTCTTTTTTTTTTCTTTCCTTTTCTTTTCTTTTTTTTCCTTTTCCTTTCTTTTCTCTTCTTTTTTTTCTTTCCTTTTCCTCTTCTTCCCTCATGGGCCGTGACTTCCTCCTTTTTTTCTTTCCTTTTCCTCTTCTTCCTCCAGTAGTCTTCTCTCTCTTCTCCTTCCTCTTTCTCTCTCTTCTCCTTCCTCCTCCCTCCTTCCCCAGCCACTACATCTGCGCCCACCTCCCGCGACCAAAACCCATTGCTGGCCTCCTCCCTCCTTCCCCAGCCATCCTATTGCTGCTCGCCTCATCCCTTCTCCCTCAGCCAGCCTCGCGCCGCTCGCTCGCCTCCTCCCCCACCTCGCACAGAACCACCGTCCGCGCCCAAAATGTAACGACCCGACCCAAATTTTCACTAGAAATTTAAATTTTTATTTAACTATGTTTTTAAGAGGTCTATAAAAGATGTTGGATTGTATTTTAAAGATTTTGGGATTTATTCGAAAAATAAAAAGGGCTTGGATTTAAAATTTTTATTATTGTTTTAATTTAAGCTTGACCCAAAGTTGACTTTTAAAATGAATGGGTTTTCGATTTTGACTTCGGGTCCGTTAGATAGGTCTCGAGTCCACGAGTTCGTAGACATGCGGCACACGTCAATCGGAGTTACAGTTTAAAAGATATAGGCGTTTGAAGCGAGGGGCAATTTCGTAAAATGACAAAATTGGGGTTTAAAAATCAGATTTTCCAGAAATATCTCTCTCTCTCTAGAACACTCCCTCTCTCCTTTATATCTCTCTCTCCCCGCACTCTCTCTCTCTCCCTATCTTCACTCCACCCCCGCACCCTCTCCCCTGCGCGCACCAGCCCCAGCCACCCCCACTCACCTCGTCGTCGACCACCACTCGCCGACCTGGCCTCTGGCTCCGGCGAGCTCCTCCCAGACGCCAAACACCCCCGGTCTTCTCTCTCCCCGAGTTCTCTCTCTCTTCTCTCTCCTCTGCGCGCGACCAACCCAGCCAACCCAGCCACTTTCGGCGGCTGTTCCATCGACCCTGACCACCGGCGACCTCCCCCGTCGGCCGATCAGCTCGGCCCGACCCTCCTCCAGCCAGCCCAGCTCCCACACGCGCGAGAACGAGGCCAGAGGAAGCCTAGCCCGCCACCACTGCTCGCCAGATTCCGGCCAAATCTCAGCCCATTTCATCCCTATTTTTGGCGAGACGACCGCGGCTCGAAACGATTCGGCGGAGGATCGAAGCTAGGGATATCACTGTGAGTGGACTAACTTTTAATTTTTCTGAAATGTCTTATACGTTGATGACTAAATTCTATTTCTTGGCTATACTGAGTTTGAAATTTAAGCCAAAAGATTTTGAGTTAGAATTTGGTTTTTATAAATCTTCCTTTTAAATTGATACTTATGGTTTTTGCATATTAAAAGTTTTATGGATTTATGAATTGAGATATTTTGAGTTAAACAAATGCATATTCGAAGTTTCGTGGATTTATGAATTTGGTTTTGTTCAAGAAAGTTTAGAAGGATACAAAAAGATTTGAGTTTTATATATTTACGACGCGGTTGTGGAAAATGGTTTTCAAACCACCTTTTCAGTACCCTTACAGTTTATCAGATCACATAGGTCTTTGGGACCCATCACGATGCACATATAGGCTTTGGGCCGTGTGTCGGGATGCTTCGCCCTTTGGGGGCCGCTCTGCGTGCACGTAAGACAGAAATTATGGCTCTACATGCGTATGACAGATTCCCGGCTCTGCGCATGTATGACAGATTATTTATGGCTCTGCATGCGTATGACAGATCCTCGGCTCTGCGCATGTATGACAGATTCTATGTGTAACTGACTGGTGTGTGTTTTCAATTGTTAAGTATTTTAAGTAATGAGTTTATGACAGCAAGGGTTTAAGTAAGACGGTTTCAGTTGAACAGTTTATTGATTTTTAATATGTTGAGAATGTTTGAGAAGAAAGTTTTCAGCTCAAGTTATTTATTTATAAATTGACAATATCGATTTCAGTTTGAGAACTTGGATTTTCAAAGTTTGATTTTCAACTTCATATTTTATATTTTACTGAGAAATGGTTTTAAAAACTGGGAGATTTCAGAGAGTGACGTGAGGTCTTGGTGCTAAATGTGGTTTTGAAGGATTTTTTGAAATAGAAAGTTTATTTTTATTTTCGTTTCTATTAAACTGTCCACTCACTGAGTTTGTCTCACCGTTTTCTTGTTTGGTCTTAAATTGTCCCCCCAGGTAGTAGCTTTGGTGGAGGTCGAGTCAAACACGTCGAGGCAGTTACATCCATCTCTCAAGTTGGACCGTGTAGGCACCAGTTAATATTCTTGTAAAAGTTCCTTGTATTAGGATAGCAGCTCTGATAATCATCTACAATTTTAAGTTGGATTCTCTGTGAAATTGTTGGGTCTGAGACCCTATTTGGTTGTGGTAGAGGTGGTTGCTATTTAGAAGTGTTTTTAACAGGTTTTGGAATTTCTTGGTTAGTCCATTGTTAGGGGAGGTTCTGCCGAATTTTCGGTAGAATTTTCCTTAAATTTGGATTCCCGCAGGACCTCTCCGGGTTTCAGGGTGGAATCCGGGGGCGGTCTTGTCACAAAACCCACGCCTCCCACCCATATAGATCTGCTTTTGGTTTTGTTGAACACTACATCGAAAATTTCGCCGAAATTTCGAGGATTTCGGAAAATTTCGGCGAAATATTTCGAAATATTTTGAAATTTTTTTGGTATGGTGTTAAAATTTCCATACCCCTAAAAAACGAAATTTTTCTCCTTGGGTATAGAATACGGCTTAACATAATATATTTTTAGGGTATAAAATAAAGTTTGTGGAGGCTGCATATTAGTTTTTAACTCTAAGAAAAACTTTAAAATAGTAGAGTTAAAACATAATATAAAGCCGACAAACCAGAGCTAAACAAAGAAGTAAAAATGCACTGCTGAACAATTGAAATTGCCGCCAATTGCTCGATGCCTGGTATGTGTGAAAAAAATAAAAAATGATGGACCAATATTATGTAATATAGAATAGTTACAATATTATTAGATTTTAGTTAGAATTTTAAAAGTCATAAAGCTTTATTTAGTATATTATAAAACTAAAAGACTTAAATGGAAGTCTCCCTTGATTAATTGATTAACGGGGGGTAGGCCTTATAATAGGTCTTTAATTAGTGGGTTTGGGCTTCTACTACAAAGATTGAGTTTAAAACAACAGTTAATTAGAAGCAGGTCCAATTTGAGAGGGTCATTCGGACTAAAACTATATAGGAATTTAGATTTGTACTTAAATCCAATTTTTTAGGCTAAGGTCTACAAAATGGACTTGTTAAACATTTTGACTCATATTATCTCTTAAAATTAAAATAATTAATATGAATTAATTTTAAAAATTATGAAAGATAATATTCATTTAAATTATACAAATATCAAAAAAATGCATTCTTAACCCACAAAATTGAAAATAATAAATAAAAAAAAAGTATATATATGTACATTTCAATTGTACCAATACCTAGGTTTATATATATAGGTACATTTCAATTGTACTAATACCTGGGTTGATATATATATATTCGATTAGGTACGTACCTGATCCGAAAGCTCGGTTTCAGCCGCCGATCACTCAGCCATACTGCTTCATTTCCTAAGTTTTAAGGATAAATCTCTATCTTTTCACCTCATCTCTTCTTAGGTATATAATGAGCTTGTCTACCCAAAATTTCAGAGTTAAATCATAACATAAATGCCGACAAACCATCGATCCATTGGTACAATTGAAATGTACTCATAAAGAATTTTTTTCCTTATTTGATTATTTTCTATTTTTTAGGCTGATGTATTTTTATTAGATTAATATAATTTAAATCTCGCAATTAATTTAGGATAATGATAATATTATAATATTATAATATGATAATATGCTAATATTATAATATTAAGATAATATAAAACTATAATATTATGATAATAGTAGGATAATATTAAGATTTAAATATTATTAATTTTAGGACAATATTAGACATTTTTTAAATTAAAAACATCTGGACAATATTTTTGGACCTCAGTCAAAAATTAAAAAAGGTATTAGTCTAAGAGAAGATGAAAAATTGGACTGGCATGTAATGGCTCTTAAAACAATATATACATGAACACATTAAATTGGGGGATTTTTACTATTTTTTAGGAGTTTTTTATTAATTAAATATCTCAATTCTACATTCACATTTAATAAGGAATAACATTCTAATAATAATAATAAATAAATGTATATAGACATGGTTTGTTTATTTTGTTTTTATCTAATAATACTTGTATTTATATAGTTTACTGTTTTTTTTTTAAGTTGTGTTTTTTATTTGATTATAGGTTATTTATTTATTTGTTTAAGAGCTTTATTGTTTAATGATTTTTTTATATTAGACATACTTTTTTTTTTATTTGAGTTTTACAATTACATACTATAAAACCTTACTGTTGTTAATAAGTTTATTGTATAAGTTATAAACTTAAACGGTATACAATTAGTTATATTCTATTAGGTGATAGATTTCAAATAGTGAGTAGTAGAGCAAGTACTCGGATTGATCCAACATGGAAGTATGTCATTGACATAGAAGGAATAAGTATGCAACCACATGCATATTTTGTCATTCTACTTTTCAAAGTGGAGGCATTACATTCTTGAAGTATCATTTGGTCGGTTATGATCCATCAAAGAGTGTAAAGAAGTGCAATGATGTACCACCAGCCATTAAGAATGAGGTTATTGTATGTATATAAAGTAAAAATGCCGCCAAACAAAAGAAGGCAACTATCTCCAAGAATATATGATTTGAATTGAGAGACGATTGCATCAGTAGTGAAGGAAGCATCCCAGTTGATGACGATGATGGTGGATATATACATGTATCCTAATGATTTGTACCCCTCTGAGCAAGATGATTATCGTGTTGCCATACGAGCATCAAAACAAGTTAGGTTTAATCAAATGGGAAGCCAACAAAGTGGTCAAAGTGGTAGTGGTCAAACACCATTTGTAACACCAGTGGTAGTAGTCAGCAAAGTGGTTTAACCGAACATAAGTAAATCATTTTGTTAATCACCACTGAATGATAATTATAAATATATATATATCATAAAGGATCATTCGGCGAATAGTCGCCAAATACCATTCATACCATTCCGCAGGCATCCATTGAATAGTTTAATTATGTTCGGCAAAAAGCCACCAAATAGAATTTTGATATTTGTGTAGAAGTGATCCGTTCAGTTGCATAGAGCTGAATGTTAGCATATTTGTTCGGCAGTCATCTGTCGAACATGGACATTTGGTTCGACAACCCTCTGCATAATACAAGGTTATTCTAACTACATTTTCATCTTTTATGTGTAGAGCGAGCAGCATGGTGATGCTTCTATTCGAAACAACGAGGTTGAGGCCTACAATAGGGCCAAGGTTGGGACCGAATACTCACATGACTATACCAATAAATTCACAATAGAAGAGGTTTTCATTTGTTAATTTAAAAATGATGTTCTACCTAACGGTAATTGAAATGTGAATAATATAAACTTTATGTGTAGATATTTCATTCGAGAGAAACATTGATTAATTGGGCATGTGCATAAGGAAGGAGGAACAACCTAGTCATTGTCATTATGAGGTCTAATGCAACATGGGTGAGGAAGAAGAAAGCTAAAGTATATTTTGGTTGCGAAAGAAGTGGTTACTGTAGGCCAACCAAGTTTGATATAGATGGTTAAAAGTCTAATGTCGATAGTCGGATGATAAAATGTCCTAAGGATGCTAGGGACACTACTACGAGGAGATGTGGATGCCCATTCTCATTAAGGGATGTGCACTCTGGTCATGAGGATGAATGGACGCTAAATGTGGTATGTGGAGTGTATAACTAAAGAATTTTCGATTATGGTGAAGGGCATTCATTAGTAGAGAGATTATCCAAATGAAAGAGTTATTTATTGATGGATATGTCCAAGAGATTGATGAAACCAAAGGATATTTTGAAAATTTTAAAAGAAGGTGATGAATTGAATGCAACAACAATCAAAACAATATACAATGTCAGACACTGCCAGAGGATGAAAGAGAAGGTTGGAAGAATAGAAATGCAATCATTGCTAAGTAAGTTAGTAGAACACAATTACTTTGAGTGACATAGATGTTCTGGTACTGATGATATTGTGATTGATTTGTTTTGGAGCCATTTTTCGAATATTGATCTCTTATGTGCATTTCCACATGTATTGATCATGGATTGCATGTATAAGACTAATAGATATCGTTTGCCACTTTTTGAGATTGTTGGAGTCACATCTACAAACATGACTTTCTCTGTTGCATTTGCTCACATTATTTATGAGAATGAAGACAATTATATATGGGCTTTGACTAGAGTGAGGTTATTATTTAACCACTACAACATTTTCTAACAAAGCTCACCAATTTTTTTTTTTTGTAGGTTTTGATGCAATTGTCATTATTGCTAGTTTTTATTACTCATTGCCACCTTGCAGTCACTATAGAGCCTGTGGAGGTTTTTGTTGGGGTGGCAAGGGAGCTAAGGCCACTCAAATGTAGGAATGGTGGAAACTTTAAGACAGAAATTCTGATAGAGCAACTGCTCACTTATGCTGCAGTTGGTTGTTGTACTGGTGGAGTATTTATATCATTAAACAATGCCTACATGAACTTTGGTGACTAATTAATTGGGATTCAAAATGCATTTTCCCACCAAACATATCTTGTAGTGGGATTGAAGTTCATGCAGTGAAAAATTAAAATTAAAATTGCAGCTATTTGACCATATTCCAACTCTATAATTTCCAAATGATGCATGCTGATACTTGCATTGCAGCAAAAATTATGCAGAAAGTTAGATCATAGCATAATATGTCAATTGAATCTTACATTACAACTCATTCCATGCAAAATTTCATAAGTTACCCCTACACTAATTTACAAAAGAATACAGCCAAAAGAGTATAGTAGTACCACCATGTGACCCTCTTAAATAGAGAACTCCTACATTTCCAAAATCATAAAAATCTAATGCATACAGAGAAAGAAAAAAGATCCAATGTACACTAGAACTATCACCAAATCACTGACATTTGCATTTGTTGGTGCTTAGAGCAATAGATCCCGCTGCCTTCCTCACAACCTTCCAAAATTTACATCCTATAGTTCACAGAGAAAAAAAATGAGAAAAAGAACAGAGAGTGTGAAGGAAATTGTAACAACTTCATTCACCCAATAAGTTATATAAAATGTATTCATCCTTACTAATAACAGTAAGATTTTACTATCAATCTTATAGTATAACATTACAAAATATGATAAGAACTGACATCAACAAGGAAATTGGATTTATATTATTATTGAACTGTTGATTAAATGCTAAGCTAAACAAGTACTTTTAACTTCAAACCTTTGTCCATACTAAGAATGACATGCAACAAGGACATGAAGTTTGGCTACATCATGTTTCTTCTGCAATGGGTGAAAAATAGCTAGTCAGCAATTACAGCAGGTTGTCATAGCAATGAAGTTCAGTTATACCCATAACTCCTTAGTGACCTTTCAAAAATTTTGCAGGAACACTCAGATTCAGTTAAGATACAACATGTGACACCAAAAGAACATCTAAGAGAGTTATTATAGGTTGAAACAAACATGAGATTCATAATAGAGTCCAACATATAGAGAAGCCTAGAAATAATCTCTCATGACCATTTGAAAACGCAGCAACAAGCTAGGCATGAAGATCAATCACTTGATTTAGAGGAAATTCTTGGTATTAATGCAACTAGGCAGACCTATATGAGTGTTCACACATGAAATAAGCCTGCAGCAGAAGATAATTGCACTCTCATCATCTCATATGAATTGGTAAAAACCATCCAGTAAGCAAACATAGAGAGACATAATTATTGAAGTTTTTAGTCAATACAAGAAAGTAAAAAACACTTGCTGACATGATCGCTCCCGGATTCCACCTAGAGAGGTCATGTGGGATCCAAAATCAAGAAAAATCCTATCAAAAATTCGGCAGAATCTCCTCTGAAAATGGACTAACCCAAAATTTATAAACCTGTTAAAACACTTCTATGTCTTTCAGCTACCTCTACCACGAAGCAAAAAAAAGGTCTCAGACTCGCTCAAAAAGCCAAAACAATAAGTTCTCATTCACCAAAACACAAGATAATCAGAGCATAACTAAACCCCCTTTACAATATAAAAGTTAATTCCACAACTTAAGGGAAATGACGCTGAAGATCTGAAAATCCTGCCTCGATGTGGTACGGCACAACCTCAGCGATCTATAACACCTGGGGGGAAAACGTTATAAACAAAATAAAGAAAACGTGAGATAACTCTCAGTGAGTGGACAAAATAAAGAAACAAAACATTAAATGATTAATCCCTTCAAATTCCTTTAAAATCAAATCTCCACTAAGACCTCACGTCACTCTTTGAAATCTCCCAGTTTTAAAACGCTTTCAGAAACACGTTCAAAGTTGTTTTCATAATTTAATAAACCAAACAGAAGCACAAACCATTTAGCAAATAAAATTCAAACCTTTAAAATTCTGAATAGATTATAAATTTAAAATAAACGATTGCAATAAAACCGTATAATACATATATAATACAACACACCAAGTCAGTTACCTGGAACATTTGTCATACATGCGTAGAGCCGAGAATCTGTCATATGCATGCAGAGCCAGAATTTCTGTCTTGTGTGCACGTAGAGCCAACTCCCAAAGGGTCAAGCATCACGACACACGGCCCAAAGCCTATGTGTGTGCCGCAATGGGTCCCAAATAACTATCCAATCTGATAACTTGGAGGGTACTGCAAAGGTGGTTTGAAAATCATCTTCCATAACCAAACCATAAAAATCAGTTTCTCATTGAAAGAAAATATTATTAAAACCTTCCTTCAAACCTTAAATCAATACGTCAAAGTGTATTATTTCAAATAATTTTTGTATACATCAAACCATTCATAATATCTCAATGCCACGCAAAATAATTTCTTAAAAATGAAGAATCCCAATGAGATTATCATACATTTCGCTATCAATTCAAGGCTTACTCAAAACTTTGAAATCAATTTCCTTTCAATAAATTCTTGTATAAATCATGTTTGAAATCGTATATCTCTGTCGACTCCTAAAACCAAATTAGTTCATCAATCTCGTATGAAAAATCATTTAATAAGACTTAAAGTAAGGACATTAATCAAACTAACGGAAATGTAAACTTTGAAAATCATAATCATTTATAACACATTCAACCCCAAATTATTTTAACTCAAACCATACTCAAGTAAAACTCGGGATAAGCAAATAAATTCAACCATAAAGTAAACAAAATGTTTTTAAAACAAAAGTCCACTCACATAGATAGCCCTAGCTTTGATCCTTCGCTGAATCGTCACGAGCCATGGTTGTCTCGCCTAAAATAAAAAAAATTAAAGAAATACAATTAGTCCCAACTCAAGACACTTAAATGTAGACTTATGCTCAACTTAACGTCACACCCGACTCTCGTTCTAACTCGACGGTTTATGACGTTCAAATTAAACTCACAAACACCTTCTCAAATACCCCAAAACTCCATCCAAACCATTCCTAAACTTACGAGAAAATCCGCTCAAGATTTAATTCGGTTGAAAACCTTGTTTTAGAGAAATTTGGTATCAACAAGGTCTCAATTTAGTCCCAAAACAACTTCAGTTTCTCCAAACACATTCAACATAGCCAAGATCAACAACTCACCCAACAATTGATATGCAACTCACCCAACAACTCAACCTAACTCCAGTACTTCAGTATACACCCAAAACGAAAACATTGCAAAATAGTCAGATACCAATAATACCTTTCTCGCGTCCTATAACCACCGTGACACAGTTTAAGGTTTCATTAATCGATCGGCCACGAATTGTTGTCCTTAGGATATGCATAATCTGTCCATAAAAACAATGCTTTACAATCTAATTCCAGAGTTCATAAATAGTATTAATTTGGTCGTTTATCAATCGATTTGGGTGATAACCATCACGCACAGTGGCTGCTCGACTCTAACTAACACACCAAAACTCACCCAAAACACAACGGAGTCTGGATTTGTCTCTGAGAGTCCCAGGGAGGCTGAATAGCAATATAATCCACTCAACCCGCCATCATGAGTGGCAGAGCTGGTGGTGGTAGCGGCGGCATGACCTAGAATTTACCCAACAATAGCTCCAATTAATCTTAATTGCACACAAGATTCTTCAATTGCACAAAAACAATTCAAATTCAACTCAATTTCGAAAAATCAAAGATAAATTCGAAATTGTTCAACCCTTAAAGTTGATTTCCAAATTTCTCAAAATTGGACAACCACACCTTAGGGAAAAGATAGCCCATACCTAGAGGATCAATTTTGGTAACTGGGTCGACGACCAAATCTCGACGGAAACGCCGGAATCGATGGCGGAAGCCGGCGGCCTTGGTGTCGTCGATTCACCGCCGTGAGTAGTCGATGGAGCAACGGGGTGACACCACTGAACTCGCCGGAGCTTGGGGAAGAAAACCCAGGTTGTCCGATGTTGTAACTCCATCAGAAAACGCGGATCGCCGACGAGAGCGTTTTCTGTCTAGCGCCGATTCTCCGTCTATGATGGTTGGCCGGCGATGAGGAGGGCCACTGGGGGTCGGCGACGACAAAAGGAACTCGCCGGTGCCCTCCGTTGGTCGAGGGGTGGCCGGACGGCGAAACTGTCAAGGGGAGAGGGCAGGCGGAGAGAGAAGGGAGATGTGGGGAGAAAGAGAGAGCCTGAGAGGACTTTCTGGATTTTGGGTATTTTTAACCCACTCATACAAAATTATGAAATTGCCCCTCCCTTCAAATTCCCGTATCTCTCAAACCGTAACTCTGATTTATGTGTGTTTTATGTCTACGAACTCGTGGATTCGAGATCTATCCACCGGGTCCAAAGTCAAAATCAAAAGTTTACTAATTTAAAAAATTAACATTTGGGTCAAGCCCAAATTAAATCCAAAACCTTTTAAATTTCTAAATAAATTCTTAAAATGATCAAAATAAGTTCTCAAAGTATTTAAAATAAAACTTTGAAAAATACGGGATCTCACAATTGAACATCCTTTAAAAAACCTCTTCAAAACCATAGTTAAATAAAAATTTAAATTTCTAGTGGAATTTGGTTCAGGTTGTTACACTTGCCCTTTAACCTTACAAGAAAGGGTCTTGAATTTTATTGAAGCTTTCACAAGAAAGGGTGATGTTTAACCTTATCTTTTAAATTCAGTAAAATATAGTTGTTTCTAGTGGTGCAGAAATTTCTACCAGCAGGTCCAACTTAGAAAATTCACAACAAATTCAATACAGGTCCAGATTACTTGGTTCTTGTCCCAAAACAACCACTAGTAAGTCTACTTTCAAACCCCAAAATTTCATATTTAAATTCCCCACACAACAGTACAGAATTCAGCAGAAGTCCAGTAAGATCAGATTCGCCAAAAATGAGTTATTTTGCTACTCTTTGAGTAAAAACACCTTTTCTTTAGAATTCAATAAAAATACCAGTACATGCAGGTTTAAAGACCTTATTTGAGCTATAAGATAAACCATTTTAAAACAAAAGTTAAGCGGAGGAAATTAAAATACAGACAGTACAAAAGGGATGCCTTTGTAGTTCAATTCATATCACTCTCTATTTCCCTTAAGCTTAAGCAAAAAATTTCAACCAAGCAAAGCAATCAAACAAAAGTTAGAAACCTCACCTTTAAGCCAATAAGTGATCTCGGGTTCTCAGCACGTAGCTCTTATTGTCACATCACCCATTAAAGCACTATTTTGATATAAATAGAGGGTCATCAGGTGAAATTTTCTTTCCTGCAATATAAGGAATAAGGATGAAACAATGAGATGTATTTTCATATCTAATAAATGAATCCCCCCTTCCCTTTTCCCAATACATCTTTCTTTCCTCCATAATTTAGATCATTATGAGTTGCAACAACAATAGTGCATGATCAATGATAATTGCAAAACATGGGGAACAAAGCCAACAATATATATAACACTATGAATGTGTCATACAAATATACAATAAACAAACTAATGTCACGAGTATTCTTAACAGTATTGCACTTTTTTTTTTTGGTTGGGCTACCAAATATTCTTAACCTATAAATCATAATGTAAAATATATAAAGATCAAGAAATTTGCAACATTACGACATTTGATGAGGACATATTTGTAACTTTCCTAACCCAAAAGGTTGGTGGTTTAAGTGAAAAAAAAAAAAAAAAAAGTGATAAATTTGGTAAACCCATGAAGTAAATTTGTAAAACAAGTTGTTTGGAATTCTTAAACTTAAAGCAAAGGTGCTATGGCAAAAAAAAGCAAAGGTGCTGTGTGGGCAGTGTTCAGATCAACACATGCATTCTACAGCAAGATTACTATTCCTATTAGATTCTTGCCATAATTATCTAAAATATGTGGATGAGTTTTCACATGTGTGTAAAGGAGGAGAAGTAGTCAAATCTACAGTAAGATTCACTGGTCACCACAAAAAAGATTAAAAGGGTAATCTGAGGGATACTTGAGCTGTGAGATACCTCTTGTGCCTCTGAACAAAGTGTGAGTTCTTGGCATCTTCCTCTACAAAAAAAGTAACAAATATAAAATAGGTCAAAGAGATTAGGGTTTTGATTTGAAAAATGAAAAAAAAAAAAAAATCAGGTTGAATGTAGGAAAAGTGAGGCCAAGAGAGAACTTGGTGATTAGGGTTCCAGGTATGGCTTACCCAACAAAGAACGGCCAGCTCTGATTCCATTCCCGCTTGAAGAAAATCGGCCACAGATTGAACTCTCTCATTTTGGGAGAGATAAGTTGAGATGGTGAGAGAGACAGAGGGAGGCGCATCTGAAAAAAATGAAGAGGGAGTTAGGGTTTCTATAGTACATAAGTATTTAGAGAGTTTTTTTAGTGGGAATGAGCTGAGGAGTAGGAATGGGATGTAATAGTGGCAGATGCAGTTTTTGGGCCTTGTGCATAGTCATTACAGATTAACGGCCCAATCACCATTACAAATTTAGTTTGTGTTAGGGGTGGGAAAATAATAATTATCCCACTAATCGTCCAATTTGGTTACTATGTTTATAGAGCTACCTATTAATCAACTATTGTACAAATTAGTGGATCCTAATGCAACTATTATCTCAACTATAAACATAGTAATCACTAACAATAAGTATTAGTGACTACCCCATTTGTCAATTGGCACCCTCTCATCTATGGGTGTAAAAAATAGTGGCCTTTGGCCATATTTGTTGTAGTGAATGATGATTAGGATAAGTTTTATAGTGCATGACATTCCCTAGTAAAATCATTCAAAGGATGTGTATTTAAGAAATTTGCATGAGATTGAATCTAACTTTAGTTGGGTTCATGGGGGTTATTGTCCATTTGAAGGGCACTTGGTTGACACGTGTACGTATTTTGGTAATACAAGTTCGAATTGGTAACCACTTCCTTATATTATATGGAGTTAATTGTTGTATTGTATTGCATATATACTAACTTGTCTCTATGAATAGGGTGAAAAGTGCACACGCAAAGCTAAAAAGGAAAGTAGACTGTAGACCAACCTACTTCGCTACTTTTTGCTTTGTTGGGCTTGGCTAAGGGAATTGGGCTAAATGCATGGTTTGGAATTAGGCTCAATGGATAACTACGATGCTTAATAGCGCAAACTAAAATCGGCTGAACAAAACTTTAAGACGGTTTTCATAGGATTATTAATGATAGAGTTATTATGATAGGGAGCTGCTATTTGCACTCAAAAAATGATTACTTGCACTCCTCTTGTGTGAGAGCATCAAAGAGTGTGAGATAATAGTTTTTGAGTGCGTTTATCATTTCTCTTATAATATTGGGAATTGATTAAGGTTGGGTAATCTAAGAGACTAGTTGTTGGGTTCAATGTATTCTAGAACTCTATCATATTCTATTCTTAGTATCCTTATTCCTAGTATTATATAATGGTTGTAGATGTCGTATGGCAGAGTATGAAGAGTATATTAGCTATAAGGCTTTGGAGGTCGAATCCCCTCAAAAAGATCTACTTTTTCTATCCCTTCCTTCATTTCCTTTAGGTCTCGTTTGGAGGGTGGGTCAGAACTGGACAATTCCATTTAAAATGGACTAGAGCCCCTGACCCGTGTTTGGTGTTCTTATTAACAAAATGGACAGGACTGAGATGAAGGCCTACTGTCCGAAATAACCCAGGACAACTGACCCATGCCAACACACAGGCCAGCTCAGGACAACTCATGGATTGAATGATGGTCGAAAGACGTTGTTTGTCCCTGTATTATGGCTGTGTCACACTTTGGCTCCCATTATTTCAATTTGCTTTTTTTAAGGACTGTGTTTTCATTAATGTCACAATTGGACCCAATCTGTCAAGACAGTGTACTTTAGGGGTGGAAACAGTACGGTAACCGTACCGAAACCTATGCCAACCGCTAGGGTTCGAAACCCTTGTTTTTGTCACCGATACTGTGTCGACGGTTTAGGTAACCGTAATTTTCGATTGTGATCGGAGAAGGGCGGCATTGACACGGTACTGGGCTTGCCAAAACCTGAGAGAGATATAGAGATGGAGTGAGCGAGACAGAGAGATGGAGATGGAGAGAGCGAGACATAGAGAGACAATGAGATGGACAAAGCGAGATAGAGATATGNGAGAGAGAGAGAGAGAGAGAGAGAGAGAGAGAGAGAGAGAGAGAGAGAGAGAGAAAGAGAGAAAGAGAGAAAGACTTGAGAGTTAGACAGCGAGATGGAGAGAGCGAGACAGAGAGATGAAGATGGAGAGAGCGAGACAAAGAGATGGAGATGAAGAGGTGGTTTAAGGTGGAGTTTGTGGTGGACTGGTGATGGTTCGAAGTCAGAAATGGTGGAAATGATGGATTGATGGTGGAGGTTAGAGAAAATCGCAAAGAGAGAAGAGAGAGATCTGAAAAATTGAAAATGGACTATGCGGTACGATATGGTATACCGACAATATTGTATGTGGGGCGCTGTTCCGATGCCGTTTATATGCGGTGCGGTACGATATTTTTGTCGATACCGTATTTGACCATTTTTATACCATATTTTTCGGTATTTTACGTTACTGTTTGCAGTTTTTTTCGGTAATACAGTAAAAAAAACCCACCTTTTTTTTGGCTGACCAGCACGTGACTGCCAAATGGGAGTGACCTCCCACTTGGATGCACATAGAAGCTATTTTTCTCATTTGAGTTATCCATTTGATTATGAAGAAGCATAAGGTTGGGAGAATTAGGGAGAAAGCCTACTTATTCTTGTGCGACGGCAGGTGTTTGTTCGAAATCAACCTCATCCATCTCAGAGTTCCATTGTTTTTTAGGTGGGCTTTTAGGTCAGGTCGCAGTGGTTGACATTTTCTCTTCAATCTGGGTTTCTGAGTCGAGCTGTAATGTCAACCTCATCCACAAGTGGTTTGCACATATATGGCAAATGCAATGCAGACATGAAGTTCATTGTTGCAAAAACTCCTAAAAATTCGAATAGGCCATTCTGGAAATGCCAGAGGTATGGTCAGCTGGACTCGTCATAACGAGAAGAGGAGGACCCAGGTGGTCCGGCGTTGCAACTCCATCAGAAAACGCAGATCGCTGGGGGTGTTTGGTTTAGATTTCGCAGAGTTGGCTTCAAGGTAGGGAGTCGGCCGATGGCCTTGGGTCGACAGGAAAGTGGTCGGAGAGGCTAGGCTTCGGTGAAGCTAGTGTGCGCAGGGGAGAGAAGAGAAATTGAGAGAGGTCCGGGCTGGGGAGAGAGAGAAGAGAAGAAAAACAAAAAAAAGTGATGTCGGGGAAAGAGAAGATAGAAAACCCCAGAATATTCAGGACTTTTGGGGTTTTAAAATCTTTGAACATAAAATGACAAAAATGCCCCTCCTACTTCATTTGTCTGTAACTATCAAACTGTAACTCCAATTAGTGAACGGTTCACGTGTATGCGTTCATAAGCTTGAGACCTTTTTAATGAGACCAAAATCGAAATCGAAAACCAAATAAATATTCAAGTCAACATTTGGGTCAAGCTTTAAAATAAAACATTTAACAAAATAAAATAAAGTAAAATAAAACAATTATTTGTGCTGCAAATAATTACGTAAAAATTCCCCAAGAATGTTTTAATATAAAACAACAAGAATTCAATTTCCAACAAATTCATTTTTTGTGAAAACAAAAAAGGTTGTTGAAAACAAAAATTTGAATTTCGTACGGTAGATTATAAGAGGAAAATTTCTCGAGATATCACAATTCAACATCTTTTAAAAACCTCTTAAAACCAAGGTTAAGTAAAAATTCAAATTTTTACAGAAATTTGGGTCGGGTTGTTACATAAGGAGATCATGCTAGTTATAGGTGTGTACCTTCTTATAGTTTGATACTAGAAGTTGTGTTTGACCAAGTCTTGAAATTAGGGTCTTGAAATTAGGTTCTTTCATTTGTATTTTTTGTGCGCACTAAGGATTGTTTAATCAGGTTAATAGGTTTGATATTCTTATTGTGTAATATATGATTGTCCAAGTGGGAGAATGTAAGAACTTATATGGACATATCATATATTATTAAGGATTAACAATAATTATATGTGATGTTTTTATTGGTTAAATAATAGAGAATATATCATGAATATTCATATGCGCTATAATTTGATTGTGATTATAAGTATTATGGCATGAGGAGACCTAATAATCTAATCTTACTAGATTAGTCTGATATGAATACTACTACGTTGCTTGTCTTTTAAGTGGTGTAATCTTAGTATGGTAAGGATCAGCTCCTTAATGGGTTAGGGCTTTACCATAAACACCTATATAAGCAAGGTCCCTGCTTTCACAATTTTATGCCACATAATTCTAGTCCCATTGAAAGATAGAGCACTAAGGTAATTGGAGAGAGCATAAGACCTTGTTTCTAACTTCACTTTGTTGATTAGTTGTGATGGCCTCATTAGGTATTTGTTTCTGATTTGATTAATAAACTGTCTTGATGTTCATGTGTTTGTATCTCTATGATTGTGTGTGTGAATATTGTGTGAACTTACAAAGTCCTAAACTAGAAACACATGGATTTATATTACATAAAGGAATAACATCGAATTATTGAGAACCCTATCTGGAGGAGATGAGATGAGAAAGTTGTCTCTGATGGAAGATTGAAGGCTGTCTTGGGAGCTCACTTGTTCAGAAAAGTTAATTTGTTTAATGTGAAATTTTGTTGACATTAATTCCTTAGAAATCTCTAAGGAGGAGGTTGGAGAATTGGTATTTATATATAACTCACTCTCCAAACTCCATCAAACTCCACTGTTTATTTACGGAGGTGTATTCGATTTGGATTTATATTTTATAATGACTTTTGTAGACATTTTATAAGTAACAGAATTTTGCAGAGTATACAGATTTTTATTGATTTCTATAGACTCCACGTAACTCTCACAGATTTCATGACTGACTTTTACATAATTCTATAGAATTAGATGATAGACTTTTACAAAATTCTATGTTGAGTTTTATACAGTTTGATAGACTTTTCTAATGAATTTTCATTATTTTTTTACCAAAAAATAATAGAGATATGTAATGTCGTCGCACACATTTTGAACATCTCTTTATTGTTGTTTTATCTATCGTGTCATTTTCCTTTTTATATATGTTGATCTTTTCATTAAATTGAATCCTAGTTCTCATCAAATCATCACAAACGCTCTAGTAAGACACCAAGATATATATGTAAGTCATGATAGTGTAATCACCCATAATTATATAGCAAGAATTCAAGTCCAATTGGCTATGAAGTATAAGAACACGATATGTTATCACCAAAAAAGAACACCATATGTAAGTATGCCATTGTACCAAAAAAAAAAAAAAAGAACACGATATGCAATAGTCAATTTACAAGTACAAGATCATTAATCCATGAATGTATATTCAAGTTATGTATAGCTAATTTACAGATGAAGAACAATGAGAAAAAAAATCTTAGATGTATAGCAAAACATGGACGATTATTGTATATATCTAGATATAATTAGCTATACATCTGGATACATGATTACTTAGGGGTGCATTGTTGAAAAAACAAAGGAGGGGGGACGGGGGTGTATTGTTTTCCAAAATGGATTAATGCATAAGAATTTGAAGATCTAGTTGGGCTATTTTGGGACTTGTCATAGTGGAGTGGTGATCAATATATAGAAAAAAGAAAAGCTTGGAAGAAGAGAGAGTGGAGCAATAAGATTGATGATCATTGTAGGCTAGGGTTAGGGTTAGGGTTTAAAGATCAATTGCAGAGAGAAAAAATTTTAACATCTGAAATCCATAGAAAAATTTGGGGAGGAGACTGGAGAATTGATGGAACTTGGTATTTATATTTTACACTCCAAAGTCTACAAAAGTCCACCATTTTGTAAAGTCATTAAAAGTCAATGATTTTTTTGAATATTATAAGACTTTTATAGAGTTTATAAAAGTCTTAATTGAATACCACACAATTTTCGTGAATTTTTTAGAAGTTTCTCAAAATCTTAATTGAATATCACTAGATTTTTATGGACTTTTTAAAAGTTTTTAAAAGTCTTAATTGAATATTACAAAACTTTTAGAGCATGTACATTGGCTAGCTATAAGCAATAGCTAAAGCTTAAATTTAGCTAAAAGTTACAAAATTCAGCTGCATTAGTTAGCTAAAAGCTAAGCTAATTGCAATAACTAAACTTTTAGCTAAGTTTATCTAAAAATTTAGCTATTGCAAGCTCAAAAGCCAAGAAAAGGCTAGACCCCATTGTGCACAGCAGGAGAGAGAGAAAATGATGTGATGACGCATGTTGATTGGTTAGCTTCCCTGTGGCTGGGTCCCATTCGGCTTGCATGTGAAGAAGCTGGCCCATTTGTGACCGTTGAAGTATATGATTGTTGCACACTTGGTGTTAATTATACGTGGTGGCTGGGTTTCAATTCATTCAATTGTTTTTTTAACTTTTTTACATGCATCAGCCAATCAAAAGAATGTGGTGGGCCTGATGGCATTTTAAAATTGAAAGTAGTTGGCTGGGTCTCAATTCATTCAATTGTTTTTTTTTTTTTAACTTTTTTACATGCATCAGCCAATCAAAAGAATGTGGTGGCATTTTAAAATTGAAAATAGTTACAACGGTCCAAATTGTGACCATTGCTTCAATTTTTTATTTTTTTTTAAGTTGGTTCATTTTTTTGTACACAATTTCACTCAACTCCCACCCATATATATATATATTATTTCATCACTCACAATTTTCACAACACTTTCCAAATTATTGTGAAAAGCTTAGAAATTTGTGGGGAGTTTGGTTTAGTGGTTTGTTCATTTTCTACAATTTTTTTTTTTTATATCAAATATGAATAGTGAGAAAAGCAAAGGACCCCCAATTTTTCCAATATATGAAAATCAAGTGGCCCTTTGCAAAGCCTATGTAGAGGTATTGCAGGATCTAGAAGTTGGTGCAAATCAAGGGAATGAGGTTTTTTGGCAGAGAATACAACAAAAATATCAAGATCGCACTAGCGATAGATAGAGGATCATTCACTTCTGTGCAAACACAAATGAGAAGAATAAAAAAATCTGTCGTTTATTATCAAGGTTGTCTTACTCAAGTTGAAACTGAGCAACACAGTGGGTGAAGTGAAGTAAATAAGGTAATATTATAATTTTTTTTTTGTTTAATACTATAATTTGTATTCTTTGGTTTATATCTTACACATGAATAATATAAATGCAGATTGATCAAGCTAGAAAATTGTATGCAGAAAAGCATGACTACAAGGCCTTCAAGTTTAACCATTGTTTGCCAGTTTTAAGAGATTGTCTCTTTCCTCATCCAAAGTCAACCATATGGGACATCTCGACGCTCAAAATGCTCCTTAATCGCAGCCAGTCGAGGCCGTTGATCTTTCTTGCGAAGACGAGCTTTCCTAACCTTCTCCGACCCCTTCATCTAGCGAAAGGCCTCCAAGAAAAAAAGCCACAATAGAGGTCAGGAAGAAGGTAACACATGATGACTGAGCTAGACAAACACGAGACGAGACGTTGAGCGCCATGGTCAAGGCGCAAGAACGGATAGTAGGAGTACTTGAAGGCTAGTTGGGGATTCAACAAAGGGATGCGAACATGAGGATAATATCAACGGATATTTCTGGAATGGATGAAGAAACAAAAGTTTTTTGGGTGGAAATGAAGCGTCAATTGATGGTTAAATACACATCTAATCCATTTGGATCGACTGCTTCAGGATCGAGCCGTGATGTCTATTTTCCTACGTTCGATCCTTGATTTTCAAGTTTATTTTCCTTGTTGTATTTCCTTTATTGTGTATTTCCTTGATTGCTGTTTTCCTTTATTGTGTATTTTTTTATTATGTATTTCTTTTATTATGTATTTCCTTTATTATGTATTTCTTTAAATTAAAAAGATTACAATTAATTAAAAAATTACAATTAAATAAAAACGACACTTGAAGATGCAACACAAATGCTAATCCCATTCCTAGACCTCTTCAACGCCCACAGATGATCAATGATATTTAACGAAGATTCGTGTGCGCAGCTTCATTCCGGATAGCTTTGTAGCAATCCATTAAGAACTCGTAAGCTCCAGATGTGGTAGAGGGTCGACACTTGGCGTATCTTCCATGACATCGTAAGCTCTACGTGGGCGACGTCTTGTCGTGTCTTCTTCATCATCTTCATCATTCTCATCATTCTCATCATCTGACACTCAATCATCTTCAACAATTATATTGTGCATGATGTATGATACGAGATCCAAATCCCAAGATCGAGCAGCCCCCTTAACAATTGCTCAACGTGCCTGTAGAATCCCAAAAGCCCTTTCAACATATTTTTAATATGCTGATTGCAATTTTCAAATTTGCAAAGTGTGCATGTTTTGGGTTGCTTGGTTGCCTTATGGTCTGGATGAAAGTCGCCCACTTGGGATATATCTTATATGCAAGATAATATGCAATATTGTATTGTCGCCCATTGACTGTGTAGTTAACCTCTGGAGCCCTCCCATAATATAGATAATTGAAAATTGACGAAGCATACAAGACATTGAGGTCGTTGTTAGCCCCTGGCATCCCAAAATTTGCATGCCATATCCACATGTCTTTCAATGCAACTGCCTTAAGAATCAATGTTGGTTTGTGCTTATGCCCTTTATATCTTCCCACTAAAGCTACGAGGCAGTCTTCCATTTCTAGTGCATGCAATCAATGTTGTCGATCATTCTGGGGAACCCACGTGCCTCACTATGGCGTAGGAGCCTCTGCATATCCGGTTGCATTGGCTTCCAAAGGTACTGTGTTCTGAAGACGTGGACCACTGCTATGCAAAATTTCTTCAAGCATTTAAGCGTTGTGCTTGCTCCCATTCTGCACAGTTCATCACAAGCATCCACGGCCACGCCATATACAAATTGCCACATCGCCAATGTTATCTTTTGATGAGTGGATAAGCCCTCATGTTGGGCAGCATCAGGTTTTGGGATGAAGTAAAAGTCAAAATTACAGACTCCATCAATGATCCTCTAAAATAAGGCGGGTTATATTCTGTATCGCCTCCGGAAGAACTCGTCACCATATGTTGGATTAGGATTGAAATAGTCCTTACAAAGTCGTTGAGTGCCTTCGAATCTTCCTCGGTAAATATATTGCCATTTTTTCTTCTCTTTACAACACCCCTGGCTTTAGTTTTTTTCCTCTATTTCGTCCACAAAACCATGAAATTTGCAAAGTTGGTATCTTCCTCATCACATGATCCATCGAAGAGTATAATGGGGGTCATGAGATAATTGGGCAAATTGGGATTCATGGGGAAATTTGGGGCCATGGGATAATTGGAAAAATTAGGATTCATGGGAAATTGGGGGCCATATATTGTGGGATTGGGGGCCATTGGGAAATTGGGATCCATGGTTGTTGGATATAGTGTTTTTGGATGAAGAGTGTGTAGTGTGGTTGTATTTATAGAGATGAAAATGTGAGGTAGATGATTAATGAGGTAAATGATGAATGAGGTAGATAGTGAAAATACACAAATGAAATTTTTTTTTTAATATGTATTAAAATAATAATATTTAAATATATTCAATATTATACTCATATTAAAGATTTCATTAAAATAATTACAATGATATAATTATTAAACTATATTAATTTATACATTTTAATCTATAAGAGTATACATGAATACATTTTCTAAATTAAATAGGTGAGTTTTAGCTATAATATTTACCAATGTACAAGTTTGTGGTTTTAGCTAAAAGCTATAGCTAAATATATATTGCTTTTATCTATAGTTATAGCTAAAACCAATGCACATGCTCTTATAGACTCTTTAAAACTATTAATTGAATACCATTATACTTTAATTTCAATTCCACTAAAGTCATTTAAAATTTTAATTGAATACACGTCAATGATTTTTTGAATACCAAATTACTTTTAAAAACTCTTTAAAAGTTCTTATTGAATACCTACAAACTTTTATATATTTTTTAAAAATCTTAATCGAATACCTACATAGTATAAACTTTTTAAAAGTATTATTTGAATAACATAAAATTTTAATGGACTCTTTAAAAATTTTAATTGAATAACATTAGACTTTTTAATTCCACAAAAATCCATTAACATTGTGTTTGAATAAAGTAATTACAATTTTTATGAGAATTGTTAAATGACAGAATTTAAAATTCCATCATTTAAATTACCATAAATTACAAATTTTCTTGTTTGGATATCATGATTCATGTATCTAGAATTTTGAAAATCAACAAGAATTTCAAAAGAAATTAATAATTTAATCTCAATTTAATACTTCTGAGCTACCGAGAAGTCAAGAAAATATAGAAGTGGTAGCTTGTTCGATCTAGATTTCCTGTTTTAGATCGAGTCTGGTCTTCTCTGCCTCCTTTCCCTTCTTCTTCTTTGACTTGGGCCTCGGGCCTATTTTGTTCTGTATTTGATTCCCATTCTGGGTTTTTAATGAATCAATCTTGATAAAAAAAAAAAAAAATCACAATCTAATCCTCCATATGTATATATACTCAAGATATATCAATCTGCAGCCATATAACGTACCCTTCATCTTCATCTTCCATTTAATTACCCAATCCTCAAAACACCCTTTGACCGGCCAAAAGAGAAAGACGAAGAAATTTCTAGTTCATCAATCTGAAAATCTCTGAATAAAGAGCAATAATTTTATGGTTCATAAATTTTGTATTTTCGTTGGCCAATAAGAATTATGGTATTCATATACAGTAATTTCATGAGTTTCCAACAAAAGGTTTAAAATTTCTCTCTGAATTCTCTCAATTTCCATGGAATTCAATTCCCAATTCGTTGATCTTTGTTTGCTGCTATCCATTTTTATTTTATATTAGTGTAGAACAAGAAAGGATAGAAACAAAATATTTTGATTGGGTGGTGGGAGTGAGCTGGGGGTGGCAAGTCTGTGATGGTGGTAGTAGTGATGATGCTTACGATGGATATACTATTTTTTTTTTTATATTAAAATTTTATTTTTTTGAAATTTTAAAAATGACATGTATTTGGGTGAAATTTTAACTTAGAATTTATGTGTTCTAAATTTCACATATTTTTTCACACTTAATTTCAAGATTTTTATGTTGGTGATGTCAAATAAAAAATTTCTATGTCATATTTTTTTCAAATTCTGACTCTAAGTGAAATTTCATCTTTTTTTTTTTTCTCATCCAAACACACGGTAAAATCTTAATTAAATACAATGAGCACATTTTGACTATCACTTTGAACACTATTCACTATCCAGACCACTTCACATTACTATAGTCCTCACTAACATTTATAACTATAGTCCTCAGTCCTCACTAACATTTATAAAAGACCTTAGATTATTACTTTTTATCCCCAAGCAAGACAGAGATAAAAGCATTTAATGGATCATGAGTTGATTATCGTCTATCGAGTCCATCAAAGAGTACATTAATACTAAAACTAATACTAATTATTAGTATTAATTATCAAGAATGATTGATAGCAGTGAAATCCCGCATCCATGGGCGGGAATGTCGCCACCACCATTTGAAAGTCAAGGAAGAAGACAAAGCAGCAGAGCTCAGAAAAGCAATTTTGGTCTCTTTCACGTTCACAATTGACAATCTCATGGTCCCATACTCCCATGGCCCTATTATTGAAGAATATTTTCATTAATATTCTTCAAAACAGAAAAATTAGGTCGAAACTATTTGAAAATTCTCCGTACTTGTTTCGTCTCCCGACATGCCTCAGATCTCGGCAGTGCAGGTTGTTTGTTCTTACCATTCAGCTCATCTTTTGCTTGAATGCTTTAATTAAATCCTTTTGGTCTCATGGCCTCAGTCTTTGCATATCTAAGGCAATCTGATTCTGTCAGTGTGTGCGCGCTCATAATTCATTGTTTATTTTTGATGGGTCTCTGAATTTTCGCATAGTTGGAAATGGTTATTGGTAATTTCTTATATTTCCGTGATGCTTTGAACTGGGTCTTTGTTATTTCTTCGTTCTGCTAGATATTTTGAAATAGGTATCTATCTATTTCACTCAAGCGTGTGGTCCTCTCTCTCTCTCTCTCTCTCTCTCTCTCTCTCTCTCTCTCGTATATATCTTCTATCACATGGACTACAGTCCTACAATGGCGTGAAATTGGGGACTTGGGTAGGTGCCCATCAAGCTAGTGGTCGAGTTGTATGTTTTAAGTTATTACCAAAAAACATAGTCTTCAAAATAGCGTCACAAGATTCTCCATCCTAATGATACGTTTTGCACCCATCCAATTTTATATTATTGACTTCTTAATATGCCATTTTTGGTTGGTTGAGGTTAGATCGGACAAAGTGAATTCTAAGCAAAGCTGTGAATCAATTACCAGAAAATCCCCTTGTTGGTCTGGCAGTTTAGGTAATTAGGTTGATCTTTTGGCTGCTTTGGATTTTCTTTTGCATTTTAGAAGCTCAGAATTTCCTATACAGACCAAACTCATTTGCAAGACAGAACTGGGTTTTAAATTATGATGGATTTGAACCTTCCCAGATTTTAATACTCAGATATGTCAGGGGTCTTGCCGTTGTGTGGTGCTTTCCAATGTTGCATTGATGGTTTCATGATAATGTAGGTGAAGTCTCTGTGGGGGGATACTGAGATGTTGCGCTGCTGAATTTCAAGATGGACAGGCGGAGTCGGCTATGGCGAAGGAAGTCATCAGAGAAGAGTCCCGGCGAGACCGAGAGTTCAGGATCCATATCTTCTTATTCTGAAAGATTTTCTGATGATCAGGTAGTTGACATTGACTTTGTTCTGAAACCAATTCAATCTTCTGCCTTTTGATTCATTGTATTATTGAATTGTATGACATTTGGAAATTTTCTTGCCTAATTGGATTAAGTTGGTTGTTACTTAATCATCATTGTTTCTTCTCATTGCATAAAACTATTTCTGCCCTTCTCTCTCTCTCTTTCTCTCTCTCTTGTATGCAGAGGCTCCTACTAAGGGATCCCTTATTTTTGATAGATTTTAGGGACACATTGTGGAGTTCACTCTGCATTGAGTTTCAATGATCTGAAACATAATTGGATATGAGGGACCCAATGGATATCATAGGGCTAACCCTTATGGAATATTATAGTAGGGTTTTTTTTATTTTTTATTCTAATCAAGGAAAGTCTAACAAGTTTTTTCAAATTTTATTTAGATCAACAAGATAGATTAATTCAGCATTGCCTGAGATTTTTAGATTCTCCATGTGGTCGTGCTATTATTTGTGGTTTATTGATTCAATATTTCATTTGATCTCTTTCTTTTAATGATTTTTATTGATACTTCTTTTTGTATCCTCTTGGTTGATTTTGCCATATATCTACTTGCCTTCAGCCCTTATTGTCTTTCTACTTATTTCCTTTTTTTTTTTTGGTCGAATATTTCAACTTATTTCTTTGTCTCATCATACACCTTTAATTATCTTCAGCGCCAATTTTTCATTTCTGTTCAATTTTAAACAACAGACAATTCCTGTTATCTTTGCCCTTGGTTCCATCTCGTCCTTTGTATCTTCACATGATTTAACATTCTTTAACTGTCCAGATGTATTTATCTTTAGTGATCACCAAATTGTGGAAGTAAACACAATAAAGGAACAAACAGCCCTATGCAATGAATACTCGATCTGGGAATTGATCAAGTACTTTTAGTTACTCATAGGAGTTTTTTGTAATTTTTGAGTTGTAAAGTATACCAACCAAGAAATTTCATATCTGTTTTGCATGATCTTTTTTCTTGGAGTTATTGTGGATTACTTGAATGGAACCTTGCACTGAAATGAAGTGGTTTAAAATTCAATATATGGTTGTTTCTTGGTCTTTAAAATGGAAAATCATTTCAATTATAGTTTATGGCTAATCTTTTTGGTGCATGTTCCAGATGACCTGTATACTGAGTTTATTGCTTTGTGTGCTTGTATTATAATATTTTTTTTCCTTTCATATGGTGCATGCATTGCATTTCATAAGTTTTGTGAGTTCATCACTATTTCCAAAAACTTAAACTGGTAGTATGTGGCCAAAATTATTTTATGTTCTAACACATCTGCTCAAGTGTGGGCCTCTCTTCAAGAGCCCAGCGCATGAAATTTACAGAAATTGGGAGGTTTCAATTACAAGGGTCTAGATCTCTTGATTTGACACCATGATAAGTTTTGTTGGTTTATTATTGTTCCCACTTCCCAAAAGCTTAAGAACCCATCAATCTGTAATGATGTAGGCCAACAATTATTTTATATTTTCTTTTTTTCTTTTTGTCTGTTTATGTGATGTGGTTGAATAAAGTCTAATTATTTTATACATTAGGCATACCCAACTCATAGCACTCAATCACCAGAAGTCACTTCTAAATCTCCACTCAATGATGAAGTAAATGGAACTGTTGAGACTTTGACGGAGAAATTATCAGCTGCTCTTCTTAACAGTAGTGTGAAAGATAACTTGGTAAAGCAGCACGCTAAAGTTGCAGAGGAAGCTGTCTCAGGTTTTAACTTTTCTGCTTTCCTTTTGTTCCCTTACATTAACTTCAGTTGGAAATTTGGATACCTCTTGAATCTTTTGTGCAGAATGTATATTCTTTACTCTGAAAAAAGCAACGTTAAGGATGGGAGTGCCAACATAGATATCCTATATTAGAGAAAACATGTAAACAACATAAATAGAAGTAAAAGGGGTTCTCCACTGCAATTTCTTCCTCTTTTTGGGCACATTTTATTACGATAATATTTAATGAGAACATACCCTCTTTTTCTTATACTTATTTAATCTGCCTATGACTAGATGATGAGGAAATAATTTTCATTTTTCGAGACCGAGAGTTTCATGAAAGTCATATTCTTAATCTTTCTAGAGGAGGTTCACTCATCTAATTGTTCTTCAAGTTTTTCTAGAATGGGTGCCCTGAGTTTATAGAAATGGAAAATATTGGGTGTTGCTGAGCTGTTCGTTTAGGGGTCAATGGTATGTTATAGATACTTTTACCTTTTATTACCTTTCCTTATTCTGAAAATGGTCTCATTAGTTGTTTCTCTTTTCCATTTCAAATGTTAGGCTGGGAGAAGGCTGAAAATGAAGTGTTAGGTTTAAAGCAGCAACTTGAGGCTGCAAATCTGAAAAACTCAGCTCTTGAAGACCGAGTTGGTCATCTTGATGGAGCACTGAAAGAATGTGTGAGGCAGCTTCGACAGGCAAGAGAAGGGCAAGACAAGAATACCAATGAAGTTGTTGCCAAGAAAACTCGTGAATGGGAATGTTTGAAGTCCATGCTTGAGAGTCAGTTAGTTGAGCTCCAAGCACAACTTCAAACTGCTAAAACGGAAGCAGCTGCCTCGATTGATTTTGATCTGCGCTCAAAGCTTGAGGCTACTGAAAAAGAGAACTCTGCTCTTAAACTTAAGCTTCTTTCTCGAGTCAAGGAGCTAGAAGTCAGGACTATTGAGAGGGATTTGAGCACCCAAACTGCTGAAACAGCCAGTAAGCAACATCTAGAGAGCATTAAAAGGGTGGCGAAGCTTGAAGCTGAGTGTCGTAGGATAAAAGCCTTGGCTCGCAAAGTATTGCCTGCTAATGATCTCAAATCCTTTAGTACATCCTCAGTTTACTTAGAATATTTTACAGATAGCCAGTCAGATAGTGGGGAGAGGGTACTGGCAATTGAATCAGATACACACAAAGTGAGTGGCTTGGAGCCAAGTGAATGTGATTCAAGCCAGTCAGATTCACGGGCATCTGCTCTAATCACAGAACCTGATCAATTTAAGACCGTGAAGGATTTTGGAAAAACTCTTATGGTCCCTTCTGTAGAAATCAATCTCTTGGATGATTTTCTTGAAATGGAAAGGCTTGCTGCATTGCCAGATACAGAAAATACAAACAGTTACCTTGAGGCAGGAATTGTATCAGATCAACCTATCACTGGCGAAAACCCTTTAAAAACTGAACTTGAAACCATGATTCAAAGAACTTCAGAACTTGAGGGGAAGTTAGAGAAGATGGAGGCAGAAAAAGGAGAACTTGAGATGACTCTGGCTGAGTGCCAAAAACAGCTTGAGACATCACAAAGTCAACTAATGGAGGCTGATATGAAGTTGGAAGACTGTCAAAGACAGTTGACTCTTGCAAATGACTCAAAGTGTGCTGCAGATGAAGAATTAAAGGCCTATCAAACAATGAGAGAAGTGGCAGAGTCGCAACAAAGAGCTCTTCAAACTGAACAGAACTCCTTGCTTTTAAAAGTTGGTTCACTAGAAGAAGAGATTTGGAAGGAGCGTGCTTTGTCAGCTGAAAATCTGGCCAAATGCCAGAAATTGGAGAATGAGCTATTAAGTATGAAACATGAAGCTGAGATCCAGCGTGAGGTTGAGCTCCGTCGTTTGGCTAGTACTAATGTTGAATTGAAGCTAAAGCAGGTCAGTTTTCTTGGACACTCTAAAAATTGGTAATTGCATTTTATTTAGAATGAATAAAGAAACTAATATTTAAACAAGTGCAAAAACCAAGTTTCAGTTTATATTAGATGGAACTATGAATGCTGGCATTGAAGACAAAGTAAGAAAAATGTAGTGTAAATGGGAATGCAGATGGATTGTAGGAGTGAGTAGAAAGACAACTAAAAATCAATCTATAGGGGAAGCAATGGGAGTTGTACCTACTAGTGATAATATAAAAAGAATCAGGCTTATGCTGGTATAGACATACACAATGTAGACCATTGGGTGAACCTATAACAAATAAGACTAGTAAAAGACCAAGAGGCTTTTCACAAAAAAGAAAAGAAAGAAAAAGACCAAGGCTTACCAAGACCAACTTGAAAAGAAGTAATATAAAAGATCAAAAATAAAATAAAATAATAGGAGATACTGCATATCATTGAAAAGAATGAAAGATACGAATTCAGGCGACTCTATATGATTGGGAGAGTGGCAAGGATGAATTAAAACTATGAACGTGAGAGCTTCTGCCCAAATCATGTGGTTCATATGGTTAATCAGATATCAATCTGCTTCTTCACAATATTTTTCGTTTGACAATGTGTTTGAGCTAAAGTTACTGTGGTTCACGTCATCATAGTAGGCCCAGATGTAGCGAGTCTTTTTGTTAAGTGCAGCATGGCTGAAAGATCTTGAGTAGGATATGGCATAAGCCCAACAGCCGAAGCTAGTCAAGGCAAGTGTTGTCTAAGGTGGCACACAAGAAAGCTGAAGCACAGCCCGTGTTTAGGATCTTTTGGTAGAATCACTACTCTTGGCTCCATATGTATGTTATAAAGAGGATTGGTACTAATGGTGAATTTCTTGGAACGGATTAGACAACAGATGACAAGGCTGCCTCCAATTAATCCTAATACCTGCCTAGGCTTCATTTGTTAGCAAGATTACTAAGTCCAGTGAGGACATCTAGATCCATAGTTCTATTCACCCTTTGTGGACATACGCGCTATAAATACTTAGAGCGTTTCACATGGCCTAGGGCACGACTGACCTTTTGCCCCAAGGCAATGAATTCAAATCAAGCCCATACAAGGAAAGAATCCCTAGTAGATTGAAGTGAAATGGATTTTGGTCTGCAAAAGGCAAGAATCATAGTGGATCTGCTGATTACGCCCAAATATGGCCTACCATCTAGGGGGGCTTCCTAAACCCTATAGGTAGAGGTGAAGCAGCACAGGCAAAGGAAGCCAGAGCCCACACACTCAAGATACTAACATTTCAACAATTCTTGCAATTTTGCTTTGAATATTTTCTTACAAAGTTCTAGACTTACAAGTTTATTGTAATTCTCTTAGTTTATTTTTCTTTAGTTTGTAGTTATTGTTAGCTCTGCCAAGCTCTCATCCCATAGCATAGTATTGCTTTAAGTTTGGTTTACCAAGCCAAACTAGTAATAATATGAAGCCTTATCTTATAATTTATAAATTTCTGGGCCTCTCCACTCTTTACCAATTGGTTTTGGGTTGGATGCTCATACTTTCACATGGTATTAGAGGAGACAATCCATATGTTAGGCCCAAGGTCACACGTGCTCTCACATCACCTCATATAATTTTGTCCACATGTTTTGCTCAAGTCAGTCCACATGTGAGGGAGTGTGTGGAGAGCAAGGATGAAAATATAGGTACTCAAATTTATGGACATATTGATGGGTATTTCGATATTGATATCAATATTAGTGACGTCACTTATAAATTTTTAATGAAACCTTAGGAAGTATAAATCAATCACCAGTCAATGTATTAAAGTAAATTTCATAAAAAAGTGCAAAATTAATAAAATTTATGATATAGGATGAATAGAGTTGGCCTTGGTAACAATTATGATTTTGAAATTTCAACATTAATGTGGAACATTTTTAGTTCATTGAATTTTCAATCCTTGACAACAGTTTACATAATAATTTAAATTTAATTTACACTAGTAACAATAAATAATGACATGACAAATAACACTAATTAATGAGATAAAACATAACAGTAATTAACACTTACTATACTTTTTTTTAGGATGAGAAGCATTAAATGCCTAACATTGAAAAAGATAGAGCTGTAAATACTAAAAAATGACTCTTTTTCTTGGAAAGAACAATAAGTCCTAGAAATAGAAAGAGCAGTAGATGCTTGTCATTTAGGCCTGTGCATTTTTCTCCAGTGTCCGAGACTCCATGGCTCCAGCAGACTCTTCATCTTCTTTATTTTTTACTTTTTGAAAAACTGATCATCTTCTTCCTCTGCTGGGATGATCTAACCAATAAGTTTCACCTCCTTCCTCTGCTTTTCTTTGTTTTTGGCAAAAATGTTCATTTTCATCTTCAAATATCGGAAGTTTTCCTTCTTTTTACTGCCAATATCTGGCCACCTTCCAGAGAAGAAATCCTTTCATCCCCTCTATCAATATGGGTGATACGCCTGATATTCGCATCCATGGTTGAGAGCATATCCCACATCAGATGTGAAGCCTTGCACTACAGTATACAATGTGTTGGGCCTCTCCACCCATTGCCAATTGGTTTTGGGTTGAATCCTCATACTTCTATACTTAAACTTGCACATGTATTGTCTTAAGTTCAATATTATTTTCTTTGTTAACATTAAGATCAATGTGGTTAAGGTTGGTGCTGGTAATCAGTTTGAATTCACTTGTACTATTATCTCTTTATTTGTTCTTAACAACTAAACATAACTTCGAAGTTTGAGTTTGTTTATAACATAGAAAGAGTCTCAGCCAAGGAAGTTTCTTTCTTGGCCTAACAATTCTCTGATTTGAAATTAGGTCTTTGGCTCATTACATACACTTAAGTTCTCCGTGCAGGCTAACTTGGCTGTACAGTGGTGTCACCCCTTCTCAACACAAATTGTCATAGGACTACAATCTTTTTCTTTAGGCCTTGACCTCACTCCTCTCGTCCGGGTGACTTGGTTTGAGCTTTATAAATTCTGAGATACTTTCTTGATCAAAGTTGAAGCAGTTCTCAACTTTTTATCTAGACTATGTACTACTACCTATTTATAGGCCTTTTTTAATTAACACGAATGCTCAGGTTTTGCAAACTGCAAAACATAATTGGCAAAATGAAACCAATTCTTTTAGTGGAATTATGAAATAAATGTGAAGCCCCTAACAAGTCTTTGGCTCTGGACTTTGGTTCACTTGCATCTAATGACATGATCAGCTATATGCAATTCTGAAGTATGAGATTATTATGTTACAACTATCTATTATTTTTAGTATATGGTGGGGTTGATGTATTCTTGTTTGGGGCAGGAGAAAGAGCTAGCATTGGCTGCGAATAAATTTGCAGAGTGCCAGAAAACAATTGCATCTCTTGGCCAACAGTTGAAGTCACTTGCTACACTGGAGGACATCCTGATGGACTCTGAGAGACCATCAGAGATTATTGGTGAAGGGATACATTGCACATAAACACCCAAGATCTGAATATTGCAAGGATAGTATAAATTTGAAAGGAGCAGATATAGGTAATCCTTCAAAGATTGTTGGTGACGGATTGCCATCTATTATCAGTAGCCCAACCATTGCCTCTGAAAAGAGCTGAATGGATTTGGAGAGCTTTTTGCCGGAGGTAAGAAGAGGACTCAAAATGAAAATAAGTGGAATTATAATGAGAAAAATTGAAGAAAACATATAGTTTTAAGTTTCCATTGTAGAGCAGGTCAATTTTTTGATGTTATCTTTAACTGTGGATTCAATGCCCGTGAATCAACAGTTTATGTTTACATACATGGTGCTTCTTGGGGAAGAGTAATGTTCTTTTTTATTTTTTATTTTGTTGGTAAATACGGAGCAGCAATGTAATGATGTTGAAAGAATGTATAGTGATACATAACATATAAAATTTTATTGTGTCCCACAGTTCAGGAATTTGAACTTATATTGCTTTTGAGTCTTTAACACGCACGGCATGTGCACGAATGACCATAATAAGCAGAGGCCACTCATACTCTCACTAACTTTCAATTATTTAAATATGGATCAATTCTAGATTATTTATTTATGAAAGTAAGATATTGACATATATAAAGAGAAAAATTTTGTGATGGTTATATGTGACTTCTCTTTCATAGTATGCATTTAGGAACCACATATATATGATGAGATTTACATGTATGTTTTGAGAAAGAGACTACGTATGACTGTCACATGAAAAAATTCCTCATATAGAGACACATTATTTGATAAACAGACTTAATGAATAAATGTGGTAGAATAACGCTTGGCTCCATCCCCAGATGGAGGAACTCCTCCATTCTCATTTCACAAATCTATGACTTTTTTTTTTTTTTTTTTCATTCGAAATAAGATAAAAAGTTAATTAACACTTGGAATGAAAAATTCTCTATTTGGAGATGGAGCCGAGCATTTTCTAATCTGGTAAGCATAGCATTATTACAAGCATAAAAACCAATTTTTCGTAAAAGTAACATTACCTTCTACCGGAGAAAGAATTACTTGAAATACTCTGACTTTTGCCTACATTTATTTGTACTCCATTAACAGCAGCAACCTTGATGATTTTTCTTTACAACTGAGAGTACGTAGCTGCCTTGTATTTTGGTTTTGGCAGCTGTCTGTGCCTACACAATCACCTTTCACATAGTCTCAAAGAAGGGTTTTTTTTTTTGTTATATACAATAGAGTGCTTATATAACACATTCTGAAGTTAGCCAGACAGGTTTTGTAGAGTTGTGCATAAAATGGCATGTCCTCACTTAAGCTTGAACATTTGAAATATTGCTTTTAAAACAGTCAAAGAAAGGTGGGGTTTACCTGTTAAGAAATAGGGATCATTAATCTGCAAGCCCCACCTAAAAGTTTCAAGCATCTCATATATTGCATCATTGTAAAGATTCACCTGGGAAAGTCCTAACACATTAAGTTTCAACTCAAAGCTTCAATACAGAATAGAAAAATGGTGTTTATATACATAGAAGCCTATTGAAAAGGCAATCTTTATCTGTTTGTTACCTTTGACCCACATCATCAAATGCTTCATGAATCTTTCATAGGAAAGATGCATAAACATTGTAATTTTTTGTAGGATAGTTATATATGGGAACAATTACTTTCGCTTCTATGTCCTTGAAGAGGTTCCAAAAAAACAAAAGATTCTAGAGAAATTTGGAGTGACTTTGCTATCTATGAAGGTACAGTGCCTTGCTATAACAAAGAAACCAACAGATATTTGGCTTGGCAGTTGGCACTTCACTTCATGTTCTCGACCATTTTGATAATTAGGTTCATAAATTTAACCTAGGTACATTTTTACTATGATCTGGAATTTCAAATTCCCTTCATCTAGATGACACATACAGTAAAGGAAGGCAGTGCAATAGGTGAGAAGGTATTTCCAAGGGGAAAAAAATGGCATTGACTAGCATCAAACCTTACCAGCTGAACCTTCTTTTACAAGAAATAAGTGGTAGTTCAAGATGCTAAATACTCAGTCTTTTGTCATCATCGTTCCTTATTAAACCCATACGATCGTAGCACAATGCTAAAGTTAGAACTTAGAAAGCAAATTAAGCAATGAACTCTGAACCAAAATTCAATAGGAACAAGTTGAGAGAAATAATTATGAACAATAAAAAATAGTGCCAGGGGGAGATAATTATAGAACTAACACAATTAGAAACTGAAATAATATCATTCAACTTCGAATGAATTGTTCATTACATCCTTTCCTTCTTGCTACAGATTAAAGAATTGGTAATCAACTAAAAATGGAAAGAAAGTCACAACAAAGCATATATGATCGAGTGGGAACTCTAACCGAAAACAAAGTGTATATGACTGGAAGTGGAACATAAACATATACAAAACAGAGAGAGCCAGCAGGGTTCCAGCTGTATAATCACGAACGGATCTCGCCTTCCTCCCAATCTCCATTGAAAAATGCATCCTCGTCCTCATCTTCCAAGTCATCAGTCTTGAGACATAAACCCAACTTCTTGAGTGGCAGTCCAAGGTAAACCTTGAGAGAAGTATCTTCATCATTGCCACACAACATCTCAAGTTCTTTGAGATCCTGCAAGTGATCCTCAACTTCAACAGATCTTTCCATCTTCAAAAGACTCTCACGAGCAATTTGTCTTAGCTTCTCCCTTTGGCTTTGGACGGTAATCCTCTGCATCTGTTTTGGAGTATCATCTGCACGTAAACTCATTATCTTCCGGTTTGCTCTCGCTATTGTGTCCGCAAAACGAAGCTTTAGCATCGCAGGTCTGTGGGCCTTGGCCGGAGACAGTTTGGTGGTAAATTCCGCCTCGGTGACAGAGGCACAAGAACCCAGTACCTGATTCAGTGTTGGTCTCCTCTTGCTATGACAAACAACAGTATTCGTATTCGAGTATCCGTGACCCATGAGGGCCTCTTTCCGCTTGGTCTCAGGAACCATAGAGTTCTTGGCCCTTTTGTTGATGACCATACTTTTCTTGGACAAAGCTGTCTTGCACAAAGGAGTATTAGGAGAGTTTGTTGATGGTTTGCAATCAACAAGAGTGAGAGGGTGGGTTGGCAAAGGACTAAGAAGAGGAGCAGGAAGAGAGTCCAGGACTTCTTTCAGTGTCCTCCTACTTTTCTTTGAGAAACTATCACAAGCAGGTTGAGGTAGCTTCAGTTTGTTGTCTAAATTCAGGGACTGAGTTTGACGTCCCACACCCACAAAGATTTCCACTGGTCTACACCTTTTAGCAGCCAAAGATGCCATTGACGTTGATGAATGTTTTCTTGGAATCTTCACCCAGAAAGCTTTGATCAAATTGAAAGGTTGCAGAGAGAGAAAGTAGAGTGGAGTGGACTGTATAGTGTAGAGCGTAGGGTGAAAATTTCTTCCTTGGCAAGTAAGTGTTTAGGGTTTCCAAACGAAAAGTAGCAGTGAACTGTTATTTGGTTTCTAAAATGTGAAAGCAAAGTCGGTGACTTGCAGTGTAAGCAAGCATACGTGTTTGGGGTGAGTGAAAAGGGAAACTCTGTCTTCTCCTATTATGGCAAGGAAAGAGTTGGGTTTCCTCCCTGAGATAGAAATCCTCACTAAGTTGATATCAAGGGCTTTTTAAACACCAAATTAAATTTTAGTGATCATTTTCACACAAAGAATAGCTGAAGGACGAAAGTGAAATAAAGGTCAAAGTAGGTGTATCTATATTTTCCTCAAATATTGAATAATCTGTGTAAACAAGTGAAAAATTAAAATATTGAATATTGATTAACATTTATTTCTTAATTAGATATCGAAAAACATCTTTAACTAAGGAAAGTGATTGTTTTCTAGTTTCTACAATTATTGAAGAAAATATTTAAATGAATTACCCTTAAGGAATTAAAATGCAAAATTTGAGAGGAAAATTATTCTTTGTGCTCATAGCTAAAAAATCACTATTGTTTACAGCTAGACAAATGTTGAGTTCTAGCTAGGTTGAGAGCTTTCTTTCTTGTTTTCCGATTTTCCTCAAGTTTTTGCTTTTATCCAAGGCAGTAGGAGGGTGACACTAGATCGAACCCTTGTTAATGTGAGGTAACATGCATCAACTAGCTCCTGGTGTATTGATGTTTGTCTTCCCAATGTTGGAAAATGTCATGATAAGTTCGAACTCGCTCTGAATTTTTTATAAAACAAATATGAGGTAAACTGCTTTATCACTCAACCTATAGGCTCCCACTATGTGTGCTTGGTTGAAATCCAATGCATAAGTAGCCTAAGGGCTTTTCTATAAAAAAAAAAAAAAAAAAAAAAAAACAACACATAAGCTAGCTTACTTCTTCCAAAAAAAGAAAATGAATAGGTAATAACAAGAACTATGCCTTTGGGAATCAAAACAAGTTAGTGTGATACAACAAAAATACATCATAATAGATTTGTGCCTAGACTACAAATTTCATGACACAAGATCACCAAAACGCAATAGTGTAAAAGCAAAGGGAAATTACATTCGTATCTAATAATCTTCTTTCGTATCTAATACATTTGATACATAATAAATCATATGATCGAATCATAGCAAGTAATATTGTCATCTGAATCTGTTCTGACCAAGCTACCTCTAGAATTTTCCTATATTTTATTTTGAGCTTATAGAAATTTTCTGAAATTTATTTGGAGTCATTACTGATTTTCCGGAATTTATTTAAGGTTATTAGTAATTAATTTATTATATTTTAGTTGACAAGACCGCCCCCGGATTCTACCATGAAACCCGGAGGGGTCATGTGGGATTCAAAATCTAGAAAAATCTTATTGAAAATTCGGCAGAACCTCGCTTGAAAATAAACTAATCCAAAATTTACAAAACCTGTAAAAGCACTTCTAAAAACTTCAACCACCTCTACCACAACCAAAAAAGGTTTTAGACCCACACACAAAGCCAAAACAAAAAGTTTTTATTTACCAAAGCACATGATAATCAGAGCATAACTAAACTACCTTTTACAATATAAAAGTTAATTCCTCAACTTAAGGGATATAATGCCGAAGATTTGAAAGAGGAGAAATCATGCCTCGACGTAGTACAGCCCAACCTCAGCGATCTATAATACCTAGGGGGAAACGTTATAAACAAAATAAAAAAAACGTGAGATAACTCTCAGTGAGTGGACAAAATATAGAAACAAAGCATTTAAGTTAATCATCCTTTCAAATTCCTTTAAAATCAAAACTGCTCTAAAACCTCGCGTCACTCTTTGAAATCCCCCAGTTTTAATAAAAGGCTTTCGAAAAAACATTCAAGGTTGCTAACATATTTTAGTAAATCATACTGAAGCATAAATAACTTATTAAAAATTTAAACATTTAAAATTCTGAATAAACTATAAACATAATGTGAGACCCGGAAATTTTCAAATTTATTTTGGAATTTTTCCTTATTTTCTAAAATTTTTATAGAATTTATTTGTCGGAAAATCTAATTTTTCTACCTTGAGCTTTAATTGTTTGACCAACTTTGACTAGGGTTTTGACCCAAGTTAGAACTTTAAAAGGTAGTACTTTTACTCACGAACCCAACGGTGCAAGTCTCGTATTATTCCGAGTCCGGGAGATTATTTTATGAATTTCCTAAATTTTCTTAGTTTGAGGAGCTTGAAATTTTCGAAATTTTTCTAAAGGGCAAATTGGTAATTTGACCTCATAGTTAATTAGTACTAGTCGATACGAGTCCGTAGTATTTTTCGGGGTATTTTTCTGAGTCCCGAGCTATTTTTAATTAATTTCTGAAGTTGGGGAATAAAGGAAAAAGAAAAATAAAATAGGAAATCACCAGATCGCGCCACGTGGCACGATCTGGAGCATCCATCGCTGCATGGCAGCAAGATCTGATGGCTGCATGTGCAGCCAAGTGTTAGTACACATGCCACGTGTCACTTCCTCATTGGCCCATTTTGTGACGGTTGACTTGAGTTAACCCAGTCAACTCGGATGAGTCAACCGAGTTGACTCACTCACTCTCCCTATAAATAGTGCCGCACATCCCAACTGATCCCTCACCAATTCAGCCGCACGCTTCCCAAGAGAGAGCTTCTCTCTCCTCTCTCCTCCTTTCTCTCTCTTCTTCAATCTTGTTTTGAGTTTATCTTGAGTTCTGGAGCTCCGATCGACGATCCGATTTCGCCTACGCGATCGTGGCGACGAGCTCTTCAATTCTAGTAGTGTGAAGCCTATGTTTTGGTGAAGTTTTAAAAAAATCATTTCTAGGTAATTTCTTGATCCCTGTCGAACTTCTATTAAAATTTTGATAAATCTCTTATTCATTAGGCTCTTTTAATCTTGTTACTTAGCAAGTCTAGTAGTACCGAGACTCTGCCCGTGGGAAGTCTTCAACAGGTATACCCTCAACCCAGCTTATTTAACCTGCTGTTATTTAAGTTGTGGTTATAGACGGAACGCTGTTTAACTGTTGTTATCAAATGAACTTAATAAATATTGAGGCCATATCAGTGGTAACCAAATAACGTGATGACTAAGGTCAGTCCATGAGCATACAGGCGTTGGGTACTGAGCCAGAGCTCCCTCAGTTTCCCCATGCACTGACCTGGTCACGTTGTAGGTTCATATCTGATCAACCTCCTCGACAATAAATTAAAATAGATAGAGAAACCACACGGTCTGACATGACTGTTTGCCTCGGGGTGCAAGGTCATATCGGATTAAGAATTCAGAGAAGCCTAACAGTTACGCTAGTGCCAAACCTCTGAATTATACCTGGTCTTAACAGACAAGGTCATCGATTTACGTGAAGACCGTTTTTAACACCAGTTGTTGTCAAACTAGGAACTCCAGTTACCTAAAAGAGATCGTTGCGACGTGGCAAATTGTGATTTGTACTCGAAAACAAGCAAAAGCTTTGGACGCTAGGTAGGGGGACAACACACTCTGACTAGTGGATTTCCTGCATGTACTATATAATAAATACTGTGTGATAAAGATGCATGTTTTTGATTGGCATATCTGCTTGGTTTTATGATGATGAGAATGATGACTGTTATGCATATTCTCGTGAGATTGTTATTGTGTTTGACTTGAGAGTGAAAGGTCCCTTACGGTAGACCCTGGGTTTCGATCCCCAAAACCTCATGAGGGGTTGTACGGACGGACTGGTCGATTGTCCTTCTTGGGAGGCCAGTCTAGGCGGTATAACCATGAAATGGCCACTTTCGCTACCCTGTCCCGGTCAAATGACTGCAGGACTTTGTTATGTTTTTGTGAGAGGGTAGTTAGCCCTAACGGCTGGTCAACAGGTATGATTCTGAACTTGGGCCCGGAAAACTGTATTTTGAAAATTGTATGAGCATGCTACTCGTTTTACAAAGCTTGACAACTGGTTTGTGTTGTGCATTTGATTTTAAATTATCTCAAACTATTTTTCAAACCTAGCAGGGAGTTCCCTGAGGGGGAGCAATGAACGTATGTGATGCTCACCCCTACATTGTTGTTTTTCTCCCTCTCAGGTGCTGCGCGTGTGGACTTTGACGGCCTCGATTAAGGGGGTGGTGGTGCGGTCTCGAGCTTGTCAACTCCTGTGTCCCTGTTTAGTCTGTATATTTTCCTTGGGCAGGTCCTTGGTGTCCTTTTACTATCTTTATATACCCTTGGTCATATCTTATATATACACTGAGTCCTTGGGTTGTCTACTTTTGAATTATCGAGTCTATATAAACAGTTTCTTTGAAGTTACTCTAAACAATAGTAGCTCTGAGGGTTGGTTTAATTATGAATTAATTATTTCTGAATAAATTTTCCGCTGCAAACTCAAGCACTCTGATCCAACCCATTTTACTAAACCAAAAGGCTTAACCTATTTTGTGGATATTTTGGATTATAACACCGGGGGATTGGTTGTTGTAGTCTCAGGTATTCTCAAGATAGGTGCCTCTGTTACGTTCCCGGGTTTCGGGGCGTGACACATAACGTAAATAATCGCATTAAAGTTGTATAACACTTTTATAATAAAGCCCACCAAATCAGTTACCCATAGAAACTGTTATACATGTGCAGAGTCAAGAATCTGTCATACGCATACAGAGCTAGAAATTTTATCTTACGTGCACGTAGAGCCACCCTCAAAGGGTCAAACATTATGACACACGGCCTAAAGCCTATGTGTGTGTCGTAATGGGTCCCAAAGACCTATCAATCCGACAACCTGGAAGGTACTGAAAGGTGATTTGAAATTGTTTCTCATAACCAAACATAATGTCTTTTTTCCACCAATAAAGAATATTTTTATAACATTCCCAAAACTTTAAATCCTCAAAACAAAAGTACAAACACAACTAGTAAAACAGTCCTCAATAAATCACATTCAAAAACATAAAACCAATCAAATCTTTTGACCATAGACTAAAATATGACATAATCCATACGTATAAAAATAAGAAACTAGTTTCCTTTCCAACATCCAACAAGAAAAACTTATTTACGATAGTATTTGAAATCCAAAATTTAATACCATTGATCAAGTCCCAAAATCAACTTCAAAATGTTAAAAAATGAAATGATTGATGAGATTTCCATAAACTCTTAGAAAAACCAAAAGTCTATTTAAACTTCAAATTCTCAACTCAAATTACATATTCAAACTAAATCACGAATTTCATAAAACATTTAAAGAAACAAGAATCCACTCACAAATCATTCTTATTCAAATAAAGCTCAAGATGTTAATATGAATAAATTCATGAATTTATAAAAAAAAGATTCATAAAACAAAGTCCACTCACAATGAGAAATCTAGCTTCGATCCTCCATAGGATCGTCACGCGCCTCGATAGTGTCACCTTACTTGGGGTTGTCCGAGAGTTAAGACGATACCCGCAAAGTGTCTGATCACTAGTCAAATTGAAACTTTCGTCTCTCAAGTCGCACCCACCTGGGATAGAGGTGATTGGAGCTGGGATCTGGTCTGAAAATGGAAGAGAAGCCGGTTGCATAGGAGCCCTTTCAGAGCAGCAACTGCGTGTAGGGGGTGGCTGGGCTGGCTGGAGGGGCTGGCCGGCTCATGGGGAGGTCGTCTGAGGTTGACGACGGCGAGAAGAGGCCGGCGTTGATGGTCGATGCTGCGCACAGAGAGAGGGCAGCGAGAGAACACGAGGAGAGAGGACAGAGAGTGAGCTCAGAAAGGTGGTCGGCGCCTTGGGGTGTTCGCAGGAGGCAGAGGCTGGCAGGGATCGGTGATGGTGAGTGGTGGTGGCTGGGTTGGTGCATGCAGGGGAAGGGTGCAGAAGAAGGAACGAAGGAACAATGGAGAGAGAGAGAGAGAGAGAGAGAGAGAGAGAGAGAGAGAGAGAGAGAAGTGAGTGCGGGAGTGAGAGAGAGAAAGTGAAAATAAGAGAGAGATAGAGGGTTCTAGAAAGGGGGAGAAATTTCTGAATTTTTTTGTTTGTTTTGTTTTTTTGTTTTTTTTAGTCCCCAAATTCAAAAGTCTAAAATGTTCTCGACTTCACACGTTCGTAACTTTTAAACTGTAGCTCCGATTGACGTGTATTTCGTGTCTATGAATTCGTGGACTCGAGACCTATCCAACGGGCCAAAAGTCAAAATCAAAAGCCCACTAATTTTAAAAGTCAACTTTGGGTCAAACCCAATTTAAAACGAAAATGTAAATTAAATCCAAAACCTTTCAATTTCCAAATAAATTCCCAAAATCCTTAAAAGAAATTCTCAAAATATTTAAAATAAATCTTTGAAAAATACGGGGTCTCACAATTTAAAAATGTAACACTTTAGCCGATAAGTTTTGAAATAATGTTAAATCAGTGAACACATCAAATAAATTCTTAAAACATTTCTAAAGTAATTTAGTAAAAATTTTCCGAGGTCTTTCAAATTTCGTTTCCTTATAAAATATCTTAAAATGAACAAAGTTGAATAAAAATTTTAAATATCCAAAGAAATTTGGGTCGAGTCGTTACAACATTCCCTCCTTACAAAAATTTCGTCCTCGAAATTTAGCATATATCGTAATAGATAAGTGAATCCCGAACTCGTAACTCCTGTCAAGTTGCCAAGATGATTCCTCCAATGTACGATCCAACTTGAGATTTGAACAAGGAAAATCTCTCCTTATGTGTAGTACCTCGCTTCTTTGGTCCAAACAAAATCGAAGTGAGTTGTCGCTATGTCGAAATCCAAAAAGTGAGCCACAAACTTTAGTCTCGAAAACATAGTGATGGTGCGCCCCTTTAACGTGTTAGATGGTCCATTAAAAAAATTTCATCACCCTACCTAAGGAGTAAGTCAACGAATAGATAACGAGTGAGTGTTTTCGTGTCTATCAAAAATCAAGGTGAAAAATCAAGATCGTTAATAGCGCATGATCGTGTACTATTCTATCTGTCCATGACAAATACGCTTGAAGTGCTAGCTAATTTACTTATATTGACCTGTCAATCCTTTTCACTATTAATCGTTGTAATCCATGTAACCTTTTGCCTTATCTGAAGGAACAAGAAATTTCGCTCCAAGCGACTAGTCTATGTAGTCCAACATGGGTCTTATCGAGTATTTTTAAGTATGCACCCACAAGGTGTCGCTAGTGCCAAAAATTAACTAGAGTTTAAAACTTTTGATTCTCCAGCGTAACCACCACGTGATACTAAGAAGCATGTACCCAAAAACAGTCCAAAAGTACATCCAAGAGTCGTAATCTTTGGGTACAAGGGTAACCTCGTTAACCTCTCCGCTGATTACTTGTCGACGTGACTAGATTGAGTACCGCTACGCTGCCGCTGCGCCACTCTAATTGACCTTTTGATTTCTAATTGTATTTTATAGTATTCAAAATAACATCTCTACACAATCTCAAAAATATTTATCGTAATCTATTCCCTCATTGAGGGATATAAGACATATAGAGTTAACATGTCGAATGCCCAACAAAAACTTTTCCCATATAAGTACCACATCTTTTAATGGTCTAGCTTTTATCAATCTACTAAGTGATTATCAACTCCAACCTTGTGAAAAGTTAAAGGCATCACCACAAAACCTCAAGTCCACTCTTAATTTAATTGGTCATTTCACATGTAATCAACTTACAATGGACTTCCTTTTCTCACCTCCTTGAATCCATTATTGTCCGTACCCATGTTAGTTTCTCTATTCTCTTATCATTCTCGTCTTAGGTCATGCCGCACTACCCTAATTCTTAAGTTGAAATCAATGAACTTCCAAAATAACACAAATTTCAATTAATCCTCCAACTTAATTTTGATATCTTTGTTCCATTACATAAATCTAACATAACATCTCTTGTCTCCAATTCCAAGCATGCATCAACATTATCACACTTATCATTACCTGACCACATACCCACTCTTAGAATCTACCTTACCATGTCGACCATCAAATCCTGATTCACCTCAATACATGGAGTATTTGTATCAAATAATTTAATTTCACGCCTAAATTACTCATTTATTCACATGTTATCCACACGTGTTTTTTTTCAATCTTTTATTCTCAACACTTACTTGAATCCATTAGTTTAGGGTAGTCACTTTCCATATACTTACTACCTCCTAATTTCTCTTGACATTCCTCATCTAAGGTCGGGTCGCCCTACTCAGTTTCCTTAGTTTTCATCCATGAACTTCCAAATAAAATCAAGCCATAACACTATTAATCCTCCCTATGGTATCCTTATTCCAATCCATAAACATCTATCCTTCATAGTCCTTATTCTAACCCTTCAAATATCAACTCTTTATTCACAAGTATTACTTCATAACAACACTTAGTATCTATCAAAATCTACACTCCAAACTCAAGTCACAAAGCTTTCCTTTCACTCACATAAATACCAACAAGGATATTATTTACTACTTTTTTTTTACTTAACTACCTCATGCAAACAAATACACCAATTTTACTTATCCTTTATCTACATAGCAAATTAAGTTGAGGTCTCACTCTAATCACAATCATTGCATAGAAATTGAGTTCCACTGTGTTGCCACCTTAAAAATTAATCCCTCTAGGACAAATCCAAACTACTCTATCAGTCACTATCCATAAACTCAAACTTGATTGCTCGAATCGACTTCATGGCGTCTTGCCGAAACTTTTAAAGTGCACACTCGATGACTACGATCAACCAACTTTTCCAAGCTTGAAATCAAGGTAGTTTCCACCATCTCAGTACCTCATGTACTAATTATCGAAGGGTCGTCACATGTACGAGTTAAGATTAAACTATAGGTATAGCGTTGATCGTATAAGCGTAAGGTTAAACAGATAAATTATACCCCTAAAACTTACTACTTACTTCTTTGAGGTTGGCCACGTCGAGGAGGCATATACATATATACTTTGTCGTAAGTGAAAATTGTTTCCATACACTCAAGGATGCTCACTAGGTGCGAAGTCTACAGGAATTCAAAACCTAATGCTTTGATTCCAAGTTGACAAGACCGCCCCCGAATTCTACCTTGAAACCCGGAGGGGTCCTGTGGGATTCAAAATCAAGAAAAATCCTACCGAAAATTCGGCAAAACCTCCCCTGAAAATGGACTAATCCAAAATTTACAAAATCTGTAAAAGCACTTCTAAAAAAAAATTATGGAAAATCATTTCTAAATATTCCGAAAATTATTCAACTAGGTTTTCACCATTGAAAAATAGTTTGAGGCCTTAGAATTGAAGTACTTGATAAGACGAACCCAATGGTACTAAAATCATAATTATCGAAGGATTATTTATAGAGAATTTTGGAAGTTAGATTGTAATTTTAAGGAATTAGAAAAATTGAAGAAAATAGGTAAACAAGCACTTTCGAGGACATTTTCAATTGTTTGGAGAAAACGTGTAAATCGTTGGAGAAACTAAAATTATGGGGAGATAGTATAGAATGCCATGAACGACATATTATTCTTAGATTACATTGACGACTACAAGATAATTTCTGGTAAATTTCAGAAGAAATTAGAAAAATGACAAAATTTAAATAGAAAATAAAATAAAAAACAAGAATCACGATCTCGACCGTTGTTCAAGTTTGATCCAACGGAGGAGTACTTGGCAAGAAAATGGAGTGATGGCCAAGTAATGGACACGTGTCACGCCCACAATTTGCCACCCATTTTCTCTTTTACTAAGTGTACCCATCAAAGTGCTAAGTAGACCCACCTAGAATTCCTAAGTGTACCCACATTGAAACCTATAAATAGGAAGCCATTTCTCATTTCCAAACCACACCATCATCTTGAGAGCTTCTCTCTCAAAAGATTGTCTCTCTATCTCTCGAGGACATTTGTCCATTTCTCTCTCCTGAAACTTCTTAACTTGTTTCCATCATAATTTCTTCATCGGACGTCCGATTCAAGATCCGGTTTCGACCACGCGATCGTGGAGCTGAGCCCGACCTTTCTAGATGGTTTATAGGCCGATACTCTACAGAAATTAGGCTTTTATTTTCAAAGGATAAGGTAAGGCCCTAAACCTAGTCGAAGTTCTGTTAAACTGTTGTTAGAATTTTCTCATGTTAATTAGATTCTTGTTATGTTTAAATTAGAAAACCAAAGTAGTACCAAGGGTTTTGCCCGTGGTAAGTTTTCAACCAAGTAACCCAACAACCTGGCTTATTTAAATTACTAATTATTTAAGTTTTAGTTATAGTCGAAACACTACCCGACTTTTGTTAATTAATCAACCTAATAATAGATTGAGGAAGATATATTAATGTCAAACGATGTGTTGTCTAGGCAAGTCCATGAGCAAACAAGCGTTGGACACTGGGCTTGATATCCCCAGTCTCCCATGTACTTATCTGGGCACATTGCAGGGCATTAACTTATCAACTTATAAGACTTTATTAAAATAAACTTGAATAGAAACAAAATAGGAGTTCAGGAATTGAGCCGTGACTCGGTTCCTGAATAAAAGAATCTGACATGACTGTTTGTCTCGGGGTGCGGGGTAATGTTAGATAAAAAACCCAGTAAATACAGAGATTGGTCTTAGTAGACTGGTTTCTGAAATTTTCTGGTAACATGACTGAAAGGAAAGGTCATGTTGAAATTCTGTAAAAAATTATTTTTGACTGAATTATTGTCGGACTTGGACTTTCCAGTTACCCAGAAAAAGAAGTCGGGACATTGGTTTTGTTAGACCGCATCATCAGGTTAAGCTTGGACTCTAGGTAGAGGGAATCCTCACACCCTGTCTATGAGACTTTTATTGTGTGTATGTATGATAATAAATATTGTTGTGTGCAAAAACGTATTGTTTTTGCTTGTCATATTGTATGAATTTTCGTGGGTTAACTGATTGATGATCTGAGAGTAAAGGGTTGTATTTTTATAACCTTGGGTTCGATTACCTAAACTTTCGGAAAGGATTTGTACGGACGAGCTAGTCGAATGTCCGATAAGGAGGCTAGCTTATGAGGTACTAATCAGAGATGGTTAGTCTCGTTATGGTACCAAACTTTTGCTTGGTAAGCGTAATTGTTCATTAATATGTTTGATCATCAGGTAAGTTTCAATTATTAAATACTCACAAAACGTTTGTAAAAGACTGCATGTTCATACTCAAAGATTGTGGAAATTCAACTATCATTATTGTTGCTGATTTTTGTGATGAATCTTTTCCAATTGTTTTTCTCTTCTGGCCATATATCTATATATTAACTTATTATTTTCAAACCTTCGAGGGAAAGCTATGAACATATGTGATGCTTACCACCTACCTGCTTTCTTGCAGTTGTTCCTGGGTTTGATGATCTTGATTGATTAGTTTAGGTGTGGCACTCCTGAATCTTGGTTGGCTTTCGCAAGATCTCTAGGTCCTTTACCATGTTCTTTTGCTACTACCATTGGAACCTTGCTTTCTTTTATGTTGTTGTCATTTACTTTCTGTTAAAGTTGTAATGTATTTCAAACATCTATAGTGTGTTGGTTAAGGTCTTTTGTAAAATTTCGTTTAAGGTTTTTTGTGAACTTGTCACCCTAACGGGTTGGCTTTTTAATGTAAACTAGTTTGAAGTGTGTTTAATTATATCAGATCCTGTGTGCAATTTAACTCTGATCTAACCCGTATTCTATCAAACAAAGAGCTTAACTCGTTTTAAGAAATCTTGAGATTATAATGCTCGAGATACGAGTATTATATTCTCGAAAATTCTTAAGACGGGTGCCGCTGTGGTGATCCCAAATTGGGACTTTACATCTTACTCCTACAAAATAAATTAGTAAATTTAAAGTCAACCCCTAGTGGTGAGTTGAAGGCAACTAAATGAAGGCACAATATTCAGTTGGGGCAGCCAAAAATACAACTTTTATCGGTTATCATACCTCGAACATTTTTGTTTGGGTCATTTTTCAAATTAATTGTTCAGCGGGTATCCACCGAATTAGTTTTTGGCATTCAGTTGACACCTACTAAAAGCTATTATCATGTTTGGTATTGGTCCACTGAACGAAACACTAACTAGAATTTCTCCAAAACATCATATGCACGAAATATTGCAGAATAATAGAAAATATATGCACACATACCTCATTTTGGAGGCTCCCAATGAACGATTTCACCCTAATTTTGCCTAAAACACTTGTTTGAATGATATGGGGTCAAAAAAATTTTGGGGTTTGGAGTTGGGTTTGAGAGTGAGGTTGAGAGTTAGTTTGTAAGGGAAACTGAGAGTGAGGTTGATGAAGGGTTGGGGTAGTTGGGTATAGAGAGTAAATTGAGTTTTTTATTTTAAATATAATTTGTCCTTAATGGTCATTTCATAAGGGGATATAATGGTCCATTTATGGTCAACAATTATGTTGGGTGAAAAAAGAAGATTGTTAGGTAATGAATATAATTTCAAAAGCAAAAGGCAACACCAAAAGGAAAAGACTACTGCTATTCTCACATGGTCACACCCCCAGATTTCTCACCTCACACCCCTTATAATTAACTTTTCAATTTATCTAATTTCTATGTACACACCCTCTCAAATTCTCAAAATATCTCAATTACATAAGAAAATCAATCCCTAGCAGCCCCTACCACCTACCCCAACCCCACCCTTAGTCACCCTCGCCTCCTGCAAGGTCTCCGACGAGCCAACTTGTAGCCTCCACTTCCTCCTCTCTCTCTCTCTTCCCTTTACTATAGACCAGATTGAGAGAGGAGGTAAGAGAGAGAAGTTGAGGGAAGGAGAGAGAGGGAGAGAGAAGGGAGTGGAAGCCACAGATTGGACTGTCGACAAGGGGAGGCTGGGAATCGGGTCGGGGTCTAGGGTGGGGGTTGCTGGGTTTGGTTATCTTCTTAATTTTTTTTTAATTGGGTGCCCTTTATGGTCTTTTCATTAGGATAAAGTTGCAATTTCAAAAACAAAACAAAAAAAAGATATGTGAGATGAAAAGAAAAAGGGTGTGAGAATAACAACGGTCAAAGGCAAAAGCATAAAAGCAAAATTGAGCTCATGTCCTTGGCATTTTCTTATTGCACTAAAATTGGTTGGAAAATATTGAGAATTATGTAAATTATTATTAATATTTAAATTATAGTAAATTAATATTAGGATATTTTTTTTGAAAGAAAATAATACTGATAACCCAGTCCACATGCTATAGTACGCTCATAGCCTAGTTCACTTTAATGAAACACGAGTGACACGAAACCACCGAGTGCTCGGTGAACAGTGCCGAGCACTTGGTGGTTCCGTGTCTATTTGATACTGTTGAGCTCATTTTATAACACTTAATTGTTTAACTTTTAAATTATGCATTATAGCCCTTTCTTCCTAGCATTTTTAGCATTTTATTTCTTACTTTAATTATTTAGTTAATTATTGGGTTATATTAGTTTTTATCTTAATTCCTAGTTTTTATTAGGTTTTATTTATTATTCTAGATTAGCTTTATTTTATATTAATAAGTTTATTTTAATTCTAATTTTGTAGGCTTTAAATTTAAAAAGCCCAAAAAGAAGAAAGAAAGAAAGAAGAAAAAAAAAAGCCCAAAGAAGAGAGGAGACAATAAGACAACCCAAGCCCAAAAGAGAAAGAAGAAAAGAAGTTGAAGGCCCAAATGAGAACCGACCCACACGCCCAGCCCAGCTAAAGGGAAGTTGAATCGTCACAGAGACAAGGAGGAAGCACCACCATGTTACATTTTCTAGTTAATTTTTAGTTAACTTCACATGTTGTAGTTCATCAAAATTATAGATATTGTTTACAAAAGTTTGATTAGCCTGATCCACCATCTCGAAATGGAGACTATGAGAAAGCAACCCGCCTTATCCAGCGAAAGGATCCCCAATTTTTTAAATACAGTAATTTGTAAAAAGAGCAAACTTTCACCCATGATGTCATGTATCATAGGTTGTTAGAAGCTGCTTTTCTACATCTAAAGTTTCAATGAAAGATTCTTTGATCTCTAGTTATTACTTAAAATTTGGTTTTACTTGAGATGTTTAGAGCTTGTGCTCTTAAGCAAAAACAAGATCTACCATGAAAAATCATTTCTTTTGTGCTTTAATTATAAATACCTTTGGTGAGAGCATCAATTTGAGTCTTGGGTGCCCTCCTTTTTATGAGAAATTACTAGATATTTGCTAAAAATAATTACATGGTAGTGTGGACCCTAGACTTTGGTTCCATACCAATTTCTAGACCCTTCCACCTATATTTGTCATTTTATTTAGTTATTATTTAGTTTTTTTTATTAAAAACTCAAAAATATTCTAAACTAGGTTAGATCTAAATTAATATAAAGTTTAAATTAAGTATGTCTCTTTTTAAACACTCTCTTGGGTTCGACTTCTTTAATATGCAACATTTACTACAAGGTTCATATACTTGCAAGAAAAATAAACAAATAAAATTTATCAACAGATACTGCATAAAAATAATACTTATATATATAACTTATGTCTTTTCTTACATAAACATGTCAAAAACTAATGAAACTAACATAAAACACAAAATTCAAGCTTATGAAGTCACATCCACTCACGTTATAATGTAAATATGACTGTTAGTAATTGCCACTGTTTCTGCCAAGTTAAAAAAAAAATGCACACCGAGTGCTCGGCACAAAAAAAAATAGAGCATGTTATAACGTGAGTGTATTTGTCAAAAAGTGGACCTATTTGTCATTGTAACATTTTATGTGAATTTATTTATCATTAAGGGTTATAAAATGAACTTTAATATAATTTACTGTTAATTTTATTATTCTAATAAAAAAATATGTAATATAAGATTAATCTATAATGTTACAAAATTTTAATTTTACAAGCATAAGAAATGTGAGCATACATAACTACAAAAATGTTAGTCATTGGATGTCTGATTTTCAAACTTGATTGCAAAAGCCTAAATTCAAAGAAAAAACCTTAGACGTCACCCCCAAATGCTATCTTTTCTCTCCTCACTCCTGTCTCTCTCAACCAAGTATTTCCAGGGGTGGGGTGGTGGCTCATGTGTTACTCACAAGCCCACCGCTCCTACCTCCGCTTCTTCCTTCTACTTTTCTTATTCGCTTATGGGATACTCTCCTCCCTCTTTATGAGATTTTTTTCATCTTACATGTGAGAGCTTTTTCATCTCAATAAAGGAGAGTTTTTTCGATCGCTCTAGTTTGTTCTGTTTGTGGCGTTGTGTGTTATTTGGGCGTTGCGCAACATTAGATCCTGCTTTTGCAATGCTTAGTTGCTCTCTAGAGCTCTTTTTTCTAGTTTGGCTATGGTTCTCGTCATATGGTATAGGGAGGTCACTATGCTCATCGATATCGGTCATGCCGGTTACTACTGCTCGATCCATCACCTTGGGCTACTGTCAGACTCGATTTAGAGATGTTGGTTGGATTATGGACCCAAACGCGACTAGTTCGCTAATTTCTATAGTGCTTCGCTGGCTCCGTTTGGCGGCTGTAGTGTCTGCTCAATGCCAACGTTATGAGATCAGACTTTTATTTCATTGTAAGTATTTAGCTTTTTGGCCCTATTGTTATAGGGCTTCTTGTCATAACTTTGTATTATCTCTGCATTTTTGGCTGTGTTTAATGTAATGTTATTGTTTTCTCAAAAAAAAAAAAAAAAGAAGCCTAAATTCAAAGTGTCACCTTAAAAGTGTAATTGTGTCACAAATTACTAGGGTTGCCCTTTGGCTTGGTTTTTACCGAACCGACCGAATTTTTTTGGTTTGGAATACCAATTTTCACAATTCAAAAATCTGAAAAAAGTTGGTTTGGTTTTGGTAAAAACCGAAAAAAGTTAGTAAACCGACCGATTACCGAAAATTATTACTGAAAAAAAACCGAATCAATTATTACCGAAAAAATTGAAATATATACTGAAAAAAACTAAAACAATTACCAAAATTTCATTATATATATATTTATATAATACTATTATGTTAGTGGTACAATAAATATTAAACTACTAATATCTTATACAATTATAAGAAAATATAATTGTATAATGTTATTATATTAATATTATCAAAAGTGTTAGTTAAGATATAGCGTCATTCTCTAATAAAGTAAATGTTATTATTTTTAAGAAAATAAAAATCTCATCTTTAAGTAAGTAATGCATATATATATATATATATACTCATATTTATCGGTATATATACGTACTAAATTAATAGGATATGTACTAATACATATTATTAAACTAATTATACTAGTATATATTATTACTAATATTAATAAGGTCCGTTGATTTTATGTACCAAATTATAATGTTTTTTCATTTTAACTATCAAAACATTTATGTCATTTTACTTTAGGTACTAAATTTTAGTTTAGGTACCAATTTTAAAAAATATAGTTATATCGAGTTGTGACTGTCTAAGAGTCATAACTTTTTTATTGATTTGTTGTTTTTTCAATATTTGTAAGGTTTAAACTTTAATGTTTAGTCTTTGAATTATATGACTTTATCCCCTAAGCCTAAATCAAAAATATTAAACTCTTAAAAATTTTGAATTTTTATAAATTTGAAACTGTTCGACAGTCACAACTATATAACAAACTGATTTGTGACCTAATCCAAAATGTCTTATACTAGGTTAGTACCTAAAATAAAAAAAATTAGTGTCTTACTACTTTACTGAAAAACTATTGATATTTGGTATTTAATCCTAATTTTCTAATATTAATATTATTGCAATTAATATTAGTACTATACTAAATTACCAAAACTACTCGTGCAAATATATATTCATCAAACATTATATTTTATGCATCATATTTGATTAAATTTTAATTTATATTGGTATATATAATTAGTATTATTATAATTAAACCGAAAATGAACCGAAGATATACCGAAGTAAACCGAAAATTAATCGAAGATATATCGAAGTAAATCAAAAATGAACCGAAAGTATCCGATACAAAAATTACCGAAATCGAACCGAAAATTGAAGTTTACCAAAAATTATTGAACCAAAAAATATCGAAATCGAAAAATATGAAACTTTTTTATTTTTGTTTGATAAGCCCTAATACCGATCCAAACCGACCGATAGGCAGCCTTACAAATTACATACGTAACTAAAGCTGTCTAATCGGAATGAGTGGCTAGAAAAGGGGAAAAAGCAAGTTAAGGGGTGGAAATGAGGAACAAAAAAAAAAAAAAAAAAAATTGCTAGGGGGGATTAGAAAGTCTAAGACATTTATTAGGGGGCTATGCAAAGGGTGATTAAAAAACCCAGTATAGTCTTTACATTGATAAAAAAAAAAAAAAAAAAAAAACCAAGTGTTAAAATTATTTCATTCCGGTCCATTTTTTAATTATAATTTATGGTAACAAAATGTTATTGATTCATAATTACAATCGTATTTTTGGATTTTCAAGATTATTTTTTATTTGGACTTGTGTTTATTAATTTCTTATATTGATCATTAACACTCCTCAAGTAACATATAACGAAAAAAATTGTATAAGTAACTATTATTTTGATGTAACAATCATATGTAACAAATAAAAAATTAGAAGGATTAGAATTCAAACACTTGTACCAATGTTCTAACACTTGACATCTGAACTTTACACACCTAAAAGTAGACCCAACTATTCTTATTTTTCATTTGGCCTTATTTTTCATCGACGATGCCAAATTAAATCTCTATATTTCTTTTCATGTGACAAAATTTGACGTCTACATCACCACATAAGCAAAAAAGAATGGTTGACCTAAACAGGGAAACAAACAAAAGAGAAACATTTTGCAATGCCTTGTAAGAGTTAAAGGGTGCAAAATGCAATGAACAAAAATCATTTGCACACACAAAACACGTTAAGAAGATAGGTGGAGAAGACGTATGTACCCGGGAAAATACTATTTTCGATTTTGTCGATCTAACTAACCTCCCACTCTTTGGTGAAAGCAACTTTCCAACTTCTCCCTCCTCTCTTTTTCTCTATTCTCTAACTACTTTCACTATTTCTCAACTGGAAGCATCCGTGAAATGCAGTTAAAACAATTATCATATCATCTTCATACCCCTCTCTCTCTCTCTCTCTCTCTCTCTCTCTCTCTCTCTCTACCACCTTTCTATCCATTGCTAGTCTATGTATTAATTTCTTGCCCTCTCCGTTCTCTCACTCTCTCTCTCTCTCTCTCATAAGTCTCTATCATCTTCCTATGCATTGCTAGTCTATGTATTAATTTCTTGACTTTTCCTTCTTGCCCTCTCCGTTCTCTCTCTCTCTCTCTCTCTCTCCATAAAGAAATTGGTAATTGTACATTGGTTTTCTTGTTCTTCAACTCTGTGTATTGGCCAAAAGGCAAAAGCAGAGTATTTTCAATATGGGATTGTTCAAGAATGAGGGTGTGGTTTTCAAGCCTGCAAAGGAAGTTGATCTAAGTCCCAGTAGCTCTCAATTCTATTTGCGAGCCAATGTCAAAGGTTCAACTCAATTCTCTTGTTTATTTAACTTGCTTCTTTACTTTATGATCCTTTACATGAATTTTCTTCCTCTTATTTTGAGATTATTAATAGAATCTCTGATTTTACAATCTGTTTTTTTTTTTTTTTTTTTTCGGCTCTGCAGCTCCTCGTATGGCTGGATTTCTAGTCAAAATGTTTGCATGGTTCTTGGAGTCACGGATCGTTGGGACCTTGTTATTGTATATATTGAAAGGAAATAACCTAATTCATAAGGTACACACAAGCACAAGTCATTTCATCTTATGAGATTTTGTTTACGTTTTATAATTGATCCAACAAACCTTTTCTTTTCCTTTTCAAGAGGGCAATCATATTAATTAATTTTCAGTTGGTTTTCTTTAATTGATTATGCATTTAAGCAGCGTATAAGGTCCACCGTTCACCTCATGTTATCATAGAAACTTCTTTTCTAGTAATTTTTATTGCTTGAAGCAATAAATGCGCTTCCCTAGTCCCTACTCCTATATACTTTACAGTTGTACACTTGTACCCTCATTAATCTTTATGTTTTGTTTCCTTAAGCTTACTAAAGTTGAAAAAGAAAACTGCCGGCTATTATTGCTTTTTTCATTCTTACTATTCTCATTAATCTTTATGTTTTGTTTCCTTAAGCTTACTAAAGTTGAAAAAGAAAACTGCCGGCTATTATTGCTTTTTTCATTCTTACTATTTATTAATTTCTAAGTTTTTGAGTTTTTTTTTTTCTTCTTCAAAATATATAACTAAAGGTAAAATTGGTGTTATCAATAATCAATAATTAATGCTTTCCTTAGTCCTTGGTTAATTCCTCCAACTCCTTCTCACAAGAGTACGTACTTTTTAGTCTTTTCATTTTAAATAAAGAAAATATTAATTCATAAATTGAATGAAAATACCAAAAAAGCCATGCATCTGTGAGAGGAGCTGTGAGAGGGAGTAAGAAGAGCTCCTCTAACCAAGGACTGAGGCAAGTATTGTTCATTAACGAAACGGTATCTAACCCACTATATCTTATTGATCATTGTACACTCATCTTCCATCTCAATCTCCAACAATCTCTTTGAATTTCGCAGCTGGTCACAAATGCTGAGCTGGAGGAGCCACCTGTCTATGTTCCTTTACATCCTTTTGATGGTATATGTGTTCTTGACTTTATCTTTTCCACTAAATGTTGTTCATTGCAATTAGTTTATCACATCATATCACTTTACATCAGTTACTTAGGACTTTATTTATATATACATATGTAATGTAAAGATACCAATTACTCAAACAAAGGAAAACTTAATCAGCTGCTACAAAAGTAGAAGGTGATTGAAGATGGAGTTATTCACCTGAACCATTTCAACACTCCTGTTACTTCTAGCCCCTTGTGTGGAAACTGATTTAATTGTACTTACATTTCAAATTTCATCATATGTTGTCTTACATATAGTTTTTACACAGCTGATGAATCTTATTGCTCATTGTGGAATTTACAATGTGGGATGTACCTTTTTCTAAATTTTAATATAAGTTTATCAATGCAGACACTGAAGAACAAGATGTCAAACATGTAGGGTCTGATTTGTCTCCACCCGAACTAGTTCAACAGGCAATTGAATGTCTGCCTGTGTCCTTAGAGAAAGTATTACATGGTTCAAACTCTTCTTTTCGCTTTTGGACAATATCGGATTATTCAAGAGCCTATACCTCTGGACAAATAACTCCTCGAATGGTATGCCATCTTTTTCTTTTTTTTTTGTTGTTGGTATACTCATATCGATCATATGCACTCTATGCATACTCATATGGATTTTTTTTCCTTTTATTTATGCAGGTTGCAGAGCATCTTATAGCTGCCATCCGTGAATCTTCTAACCCACCATTGCAGATGTCATTCTTTATTAGCTACAATGCTGTAGATATTCTAAAGCAAGCGACTGAATCAACTCTTCGGTATGAACAAGGTATTTGTAGAGACTAAAGTGTATTCTTAAACTTATTAACAATATGTCAATCAACCAGCATTTGAGATCAAATTGAGAATGTTTTACCACTCTACATTCTGTGGTAATAGTGAGATAGAGTTAGAACTGCTCTCTTGTATTAAAATGCTTTTCTACATTGGTTGTCTTCTATATGTAGAAATTGATCTTCATAGCTCCATGATGATTTGCTCTGTTTATGTTAGTCATTTATTTGAAACATAATTTTCCAAGCCTGGAGGATTGAGGAAAAGAAAAGTCTCTCTCTGTCTCTCTTGAGGTGGAAATTTAGTATTAGAATTTTATTGGTTTACCACTATTTTCAAAAGCTTAAACTATTAGAATATAGAACCAACTATTGTATTATATTCTCACTCCCTCACAGGCTTGGGCATCTCCTCACAACTAGAGAGCCCAACATGTAGAATTCAACATAAATTGGGAGGTTTCAGTTGCAGGTACTTGAACTCAGGATCTCCCACTTTGATAAAATGTTAAACTTTTTTGGTTTACCATTGTTCCTAAAAACCAAAGCTGTGATGTGGGCCAACTGTTGCTTAAAATTCCAAATAATTTGAATATATTTTGTGTCTACAGTGGATCTCCGTCTATATCTTAGTATATTAGAGTTGGTAATTGGTATTTCATTTTGTCTTCATCAACAGTTCAACACTAGTATCCTCATGTTGGCATTTCATTTACAAAATGTTGCATCTAGCCCTTCTATGCATTCTTATATCATCTACATTATGGTTCCTCTCCAGGAGTGCCTATTTCAGCTCTAGATGGTGTCCCAATTGCAATCAAGGATGAAATAGATTGCTCACCATACCCAACTACAGGTAACTTTTTCATGTTTTCCATTGACAGTACTATTTATGCATGCCAAGATACCAACCCAATGCTCATATTGTATAAATTATAACTATAATTTTCTGAAAACCGGCTTTTCTAGGAGGTACAAAGTGGCTGCACAAACTTAGACCTTGTACAGATGATGCATGCTGTGTTAAGTGCCTCAGACTATGTGGTGCCATACTTGTTGGGAAAACCAATATGCATGAACTTGGAGCTGGAACAAGTGGGATAAATCCCCATTATGGGTAAGAAAACCCCACATTATTGTCCTGGAACTGAATAACGCCTTATCCTATATTGAGGTCTGCCACTCTTTTCCATTTTTCTATTTGGCTCTGAATAAATATCAAAAGAGTTACTAGGTTACATGCCAGTTTTGCAGCACAATTTTCCTCATCATTTTCTTTGGTCAACCAATTCAGTGATCTCAACCACTACAAACATGTTTATTTTATAACTACTGTACTGTAGGGCAACTAGAAATCCACACGACCCCAGTAAGATCTCTGGAGGTTCTTCGAGCGGATCAGCTGCAGTGGTGGCCTCCGGATTATGCCCTGTTGCTCTTGGTGTTGATGGAGGAGGTAACTTATTTCTTCCATGGAAGAATCTCATGTTATCTAACAATAATCTATTTTATATTATCCTTTAGCAAACTTGGACTTTACACTTATCATATGTAGAAAAGTCACGTAACCTTGTTTCCGTTACACTGCTAATTATGTTTAATAATCTTCATTTTGCTCTTAATATGAACAACATATGTACTCAATTTAGAAAAACCCCATGTCTAGGTTTTAGGGTTAGACTCGAGTTGGTTCTAGATCCTTAAAGATGTCCAAGCCCTAAGGTGGTACAGAGATATGATAATCTAGGCGACACAACCTACATAGTCGGCATCCCATTGATCAGGACCTTTCAGTAGTGAGGTGATTTTCTGCCCTTGACATCCTGAGAGAAAATTAGGCTAAATGAAATAAATTCCATTGGCAGCCATTAATGGCTTCATTGGGAGATCCGAGTGGCTGTTTTCTGTGTTAATGTATTTGCAACAAGTGATTATATGGGAGACCATTGTTCAATGTTCATTAGTTGAACCTCTAAGAGTAGATTAATTTTTATCTTTTTTCCATTTCCAAGAAGAATAAACAAAGACAACATGGTAATTTTCGTGAAACTCCCACTGCTTTGAATGCACTCTTCAGATACCAGATTCACATCTAGCAAGTGACATGACTAATGATGCATAGAAAATCTGAAAGTCCTGTTTATTCTTTCTGGACCAATAATGCATATGTGATTCACACACTGTAATAGTCGGCATCCAATTGATGAGGCCTTTTAGTAGTGAGGTGATTTTATGCCCTTAATATCTTGGGAGAAAACTAATTCCAAATGAAATATAAACTCCACTAGCAGGCATTAATGGCCTCATTGGGAGGTCTTGATGGCTGTAATCTGTGTTAGTGTATTTGCATAAAGTAAATATATGGGAGACCAGTGTTCATTAGTTGAATCTCAGAATAACAATGCATCAAGTAATTCTAGCAAGTAACATGACCCGAGTGATGCATGGAAAATCCGATAATCCTGTTTTATGCAAGCTGAATGTGCACAGTTGTGTAAGCTCTTATAAAATATCATGTAGTAAACTGAAAGGTGTATTTCATTTCTAATGTATGATTAGGATCTGTACGGATGCCTGCAGCTCTTTGTGGTGTTGTTGGTTTGAAACCAACCTTTGGTCGAGTATCTCATTCTGGGTAAATTAGTCATTCAATATTCTTATAGTAATCTCTTGTTTCATATGTTTGAAGGTTTATTACGTTCTTGCCAGATTAATTTGGTTTTCTCTTTAGTGTTCTTCCTCTGAATTGGACAGTTGGGATGGTTGGAATACTAGCAGGCACAGTTGAGGATGCATTTATTGTGTTAGTGTTCTTTTAAATGTTCTTGTTTATATGCTTTACTCAGATGCCTTCTATGAGCCTGACGCTATTGCTTTTACCATTTTATTATCTACAGTTATGCAGCTATGAGTGGTCAACTCCCTTCAAGTCAACCCACTATATCAGTAAGAATGATGTTCTGAAAATTAATTAAAAATATTTGTTACAATTAGAAACTCTTCTCCTGCTGTTAACTTTGTTTTTATTTAGTATCAATTATGGACTTATGTTTTTCATGGCAGTCTTTCTTTTCTAACAGAAGTATATGGAAAATCAGAAAAAATTTACCACATAATGTTGAATTAAGTTTTATTTTTTTAAAGATAGATGGAACAAAGTGTTGTTGTTTTTCTTTCTGTCTATTTGCTTAACCAGTTGTTTAACTTTCTTTACCTCATTGTTTTTCTTTTCCTGTTTGTGCTTTCACAACATTTTACAGCCCAAAGTATATTTGCCTCTGCTGAACTCAAGAAAACCTTTATCTGATATCAAATTAGCAAAGTATGTAGAGGTTAGTGACCTGTTTCTTGACCTTACAATCACATGTATGATCAAAATGTAATTCATTGCTATGCATCAAATGAGTTCCTTCTAATCTTCAGTTATTTGATTTTCAAACCACTAATTGGTTCAATTAGTGGTTTAATGATTGCAGTGATGAGATCAGAGAATGCTGTTCTGATGCCCTGGACAGGCTTCACAATGAATATGGTTGGAAGGTACTCACACGAACTAACTTAAAGAATATTAAGAACTAATTATTTGGAACTACCATAAGAGGAAAAAATTAACACACTTTTCATGATTAGTAGTCAATACAATAGTCAGTATCAACTACTTCCTAACTTTTTTGGTTCTCTTATTCTTCTGTAAGACTGTAGAGGTGACCATACCAGATATAGAGGTGATGCGCCTGGCACATTATGTAACAATCGGATCTGAGTGTAGCGCGTCACTTAGTTCTCATCTAGAAACGCTGTATGTTTTCGACCACCCGTTTTTCTCTCAACTATCCTCTTGTAACAGACAAGAAATCCAAATGCTGACATTTCAAATTCATCAAAATAGGGATTTCAAAGAATTAGGATGGGATGCAAGGGTAGCACTTGCTGTGTATGGTGCTTTCAGCAGTAAAGAGTATATAAAGGCTCAGAAAATTAGGTATGTTTATCTTGAACAATATCAAATAGTACTATTTTTTGGGAAATATAATGATTACTAAAAGTTTCAATTATTCTCTAACTTTCTAATTACCTTATTATCTAGCATCATCAAACTACTAAACTAAAACATCATTTTAAAACCTCTTACAAAATGGTAACAGTATATATATTGTAATACTGACCTTGTTTAGGAAAGGCATTTCCATCACATCCTACTGCCATATCTATAAGTTATTTTTTGTTTTTACTTAAACTCAATGGCTCACGGGCCGTTTCTTCATCATTTGTGTATAATTTGCTGTGCTACAATCATTATCCTGTAGAGCGCCAACTAAGGTTTTTATGTCTCAATATGACATAGTTTCCAAATCACTACCTAAACTTTTTGAAAAATAATTAGACGAAAGTCATCTGTGAGGCCAATCATTGTAGAGAATTTCACTAACCAACTTGGAGGATCCAAGTTGAGACCATATAAAGCTTTTCTAAGTCTGCTTACCTCCCTAGGATTATGGGGAACACCCAGAGGAGGAATCATGTAAACTTCTTATGTAAGATCCCTTCCCCATTCGAAATTGCGTTCTTAATATCCAACTATGAGTGGTTCCACTAATTAACAGAAAAAACACAATTAAGGTGCGAACACAAGTCATCTTTGTCATAGGAGAAAAACTATCTTCATAATCAAAGCCACACTCTTGTGTAAAACCTCAAGCAACTAGGAGAGCCTTATACCCTTCTACTGAGCCGTCTGACTTGGTCTTGATTTTGATAGACCTATCTGTAACCGATGACATGCTTTTTTTTTTTTTTATTTCTTCTCTTTTTATTTCTGCGAATAACAACGTGCTAATCTAGAAGAAGTGGTACCTCTTCCCATGCGTGAGTCTTGTGTTGTTGTGCAGAAAGTTCTTCATTCGTAGCTTGTTTTTTAAAGAGAATCAAGAGCAGCCTCCTTATAGGAGGCAATGTTCAAAAAAAGAGTGAATAAAAGCTAAGAAAGAAATACAATGAGGCGAAGAACAAGAGTTAGCATATTGACAATTAGGCTTATGATCACATTGAGGATAGTGACGAGGTGTAGTGACAAGACTTCCCCTAGATTCCACCCTGGAACCTAAGGTGACCTTGTGGAGTCTTACACTGGTGGGGTGTCAAGCCCTCCATTTCCCCTTTGCCCTATCTGAAATGATCTAAATCAAAGAAGTATCCTACCGAAATTTGGCAGCACCTCCTCTGTAAATCGTACAATTCCACCTGCAAGACAAACAAATAACACTTGTAAAATCTTAACAACCAATCCGAACTCCATCCAGAATCCAATAAACATCCAACCAACACTAATCTAGGGGTCTCAGATCCTAACCATAATAATAATTAATCAAGTCATAGCAAGTTATCAGAGCAAAACTAAATAAAGTTTACAACACCAATAAAACATACGTAATATGAAAGAAAGACATTGTGCCTACAATGTCGATTAGATGAACATGAGGAAAGGATGCCTCGATATGGTATGGCCCAACCTTAACAACTGCTACTACCTTGAGGGAACGTTAGAAACAAAACAGAGGAAAAGGTGAGGGAAATCCTAGTAAGTGGACATTGTCGATTAGATGAACGTGAGGAAAGGATGTCTGGTATGGCCCAACCTCAACAACTGCTACTACCTTGGGGGAATGTTAGAAACAAAACAGAGGAAAAGGTGAGGGAAATCCTAGTAAGTGGACATAAGCTTTAACTATTTTTCTTTAATATCATTTAAATCTTTTAAATCAAAACTTTTTTCTAAACTCTTGTCTTTCTCTTTTGAAATCCCCCAGTTCTAAAATCATTTCACAAACCATTTCGAAAACATCATAAAGGTGCTGATATGCTCAAGTTGAGAAAAACCAATAAGCATGAATATTTAGGAATCTCTAAAAACATGCTATAGAACCTTCAAAGACCACGCTATGCAATAATATCAAATAATCCATCATGTAGATCTTACAAGTAAATTGAATAGCTAAAAACACATAAATAAATCCCATGCAATAATGTGAAACCACCACAAACTAGTACCCAGGGGAAAAACTGACCATACACCAGTGTGGAATCCTGCATCGCACGGGCAGGGCAGGGAAAACTTGCCATACACCCATACGGATACTGCATCGTACTAGGCATGGTGGATAAACTGGTCATACATGCACTCATAGTTGCTACAAAGGACTAGACATCTTGACACACGACCCAAAGCCTCTATGTGTGCCCTAATAGGTAATCCCAAAGACCTAATTGAATCTGATAAAGGGAGCGTACTCATATGGTGGTTTGAAAACCACTTCTCATACATAATCATTTATAAAAACTAAATATGCAACTCTTTCACAATTTTACTTAATAAATCGTTCTCAAATAATGTGAACTTCTTGAATAAAATCATTTCTATGCATATAAGTTATCAAGATAATTTAATATAGAATAGATTTAAATCACAAATCAAAAATTCCAAGACTAATAATCATAAATCCATAATGCTAAAACTTATGAATTATAAATTAATGCTTCCCAAGATGTAATGTCAAAACAATAATCATAAATCATTTATCAATCATTTCTCATGTATATAATTTTCAAGATAAATAAATATGGAATAACTCATTTAAATTCTCAAATAAATAAATATGAAATATCTCATTTAAAATCTTTAAATCATTCAAAAACCAAAAGTTCAACTCATTGTGAAAAGCTAGCTTTGATCCTTCGTAGGATCGTCTCAAGTCTCGTGCCGAGTAGTATCGCCTATAGTATAATAAAAATATCAGATTAGACTCAATTCAACGACCCAAAAATTGTGCAGACAAATATAGTATGTCGGATAAAATTGAAATGAAGTTGGCTGTAATAAATTGGCTCAACAGTTTTTCGATCTGACTGATTTTTTGCAATGATAATCTTTGAATTGTTGTAAAAGTATGTAGAGATTAGGGTTTGTGGAAAAGAGGAGGCAGAGAGAATATGATCAGTCTATTTCATTCATGTTATAAATATCCTTATATAGAAGTAGGGTTTACTAGGTTTTGTATATTTACTAGTATGCCCCTACAACTAATTACAGGAATAGCCACATATAACAATATATTTACAACACTCCCCCTTGGATATTCCATGTCATTAGTGTTGTCTCTGCTATGCGCTTCTAAGTTGCCTCGTTAAAACCTTGCCAAGTAATAAAAACCCTGTGGGAACAAAAACAACCCTGGTCGAAGGAAAAAGAGTGCAACGCGCGTGAGTGTGGAGTAGTCACATCAGAACCTCAAAAGTAGGTGAAGTCATATCTTCTGGATCATAAGCAGATAGTATGTCTATGGGAGCGGGGTGCATTAGAGTTGCTACACCAAAACCTTGCCCGGTAAACCCAATGGGAAAAACCCGTGGTCGAAGGGAAAAGATGAGCAAATGCATATATATCAGATCAACACATCTTCAGGGTGTAGTATGAGTAGGGTGACCATGCCAAGATGTGTCTCATTAAAACCTTACCAGGTAACAAAACCCAGTGGGACAAAATAACCCTGGACGAAGGAAAAAAGAGTACACGATGGTCAAGTGAGTATGCTTCGGGATACTCCCCCTGATGTCGACTCCCCCTGAAGACTACATACTAGGTAAATCAGCCAATCTACGCAAACCAATACCTCGAACATGCATCAAGAACGTGGACTTTGGCAGTGACTTGGTGAAGAGGTCTGCATGGTTGTCTTGAGATCGGATCTGCTTGACTTCAATCATCTGATGCTCTTGTTGCTGTTGATTGAAGAAGAACTTCGGTGCAATATGCTTGGTGTTGTCTCCTTTGATGAAACCCGTCTTCATCTGCTCGATGCAAGCGGCATTATCCTCATAGATAATCGTTGGTTCATCAGTGGTGGAATTCAGCCCACACGTAGTTCGAACATGCTTGGAAACTGCTCTTAGCCATATACATTCACGAACTGCTTCGTGAAGGGCTAGAATCTCAGCATGATTCGAAGAGGTAGCAACAAAGGTCTGTTTCGTAGACCTCCAAGATATTGTTGTATTCTCAATGGTAAAGACATAACCAGTTTGAGAACGCGCCTTATGCGGGTATGATAGATACCCTGCGTCAGCATATCCAAAAGGCGGGCATCATTCCGAGGATCGAGGGGGTTCGATCCATTCATTGATGCATAAGGATAGAATAAGCCCATATCCGTCGTACCTTTAAGGTAGCGGAAAATGTCTTTTATGCCATTCCAGTGGCGGCGTGTTGGCGCAGAGCTATATCTAGCTAACAAGTTCACAGCGAATGAGATGTCCGGTCTAGTACATTGAGACAAGTACAATAATGCGCCTATTGCACTTAGATATGGGACTTCTGGTGCCAATATCTCTTCGTTATCATCTACGGGATGAAACGGATTATTCTTAGGATCTAGACAACGGACGGTCATGGGCGTGCTAGAAGGCTTCGCTTTATCCTCATTAAAGCGCCTTAACATCTTCTGGATGTAATTCGATTGATGAACCAAAATTCCATCTGCACGGTGCTCGAGCTCCAGGCCGAGACAGAAGTTCGTTCTCCCAAGATTTTTCATCTCGAATTCCAACTTCAGGTGTTTAATTGTTTCCTTGATCTCTTTAGGAGTACCAATTAGATTCATGTCATCAACATAAACAACTACAATAGCAAAGCCGGAACTTGTTCTTAATAAACACGCAAGGGCATAGAACATTATTCACATATCCCATCCCGATCAAATATTCACTTAGACGGTTATACCACCTTCGTCCGGATTGTTTCAATGCATAAAGTGAACGCCTCAAACTAATGGAGAGCGTGTTCTGTGGTCTGGAACTATTTGCATCGGGTGTCTTAAGTCCTTCGGGAACTTTCATATATATCTCTGTATCAAGATCCCCATAGAGATAAGCAGTGACCACATCCATAAGCTGCATACTCAGTTTTTCGGAAACTACCAAACTGATAAGGTAGTGGAACGTTATGACGTCCATTACGGGGGAATACTCTTCCTCGTAATCAATCCCAGGGCGTTGAGAAAATCCTTGCGCCACTAGACGAGCCTTGTATCTCACAATCTCGTTTTTCTCATTACGCTTCCTTACAAATACCCATTTAAATTCTACAGGTTTAACATGGGGAAGGTGTAGGAACGACAGGCCCAAACACCTTTCTCTTTGTCAAGGAATCTAATTCGACCTGGATTGCTTCTTTCCATTTTGGCCAGTCGTCTCGACGTTGACATTCATCAACGGAGTGAGGTTCGATGTCATCGCTAGTTATGATTTCGGTAGCTACCGCGAATACAAATATATCATCGATGATAATCTCGTTTCGATTCCAGAGCTCACTTAAGCATGCATAATTTATAGAGATCTCTATGTTCTCGGGAGTGGGTTCAAACGTTGGAGCGTCCCCCAACGCCGTCTCTTCTGGGACGGACCCATAATCCGGAACTATTTCGTGAGATGGATCGATTGAGATCGCGATGTCAAGGGGACTCGTTTGTGCCAAATGTATCCTCTTCCAGGGATAAGAGTCCATCGAACCTAGTGGTCAACCTCACTTCTGGGCAGGGACATATGACTGGTTAGCCACTATTGCTGTACCTCGTCCATCTGGGACGACACGTTCTTCGGGGACGGATATCCTTGCAGGCACGTTTGCAGCAGGTATATGTGATCTCGTCACTTTAGCTAGATCAGAGAATGCGTCTGGCATATTATGAGTTATACTCTGTAGATCTAGAATTCTCCGCACTTCACTATCACATTGTGCGGTTCGGGGATCGAGATGAGACATAGTGGGGACATTCCACGTCAATTCACGTCGTTCTTCAGGAACGGTGACGTTCATATCTCCCCCTAACGGCGGGAAGACTGTCTCATCAAAGTGACAATCCGCAAATCTAGCGGTAAAGAGATCGCCTGTCAAGGGCTCTAAAAAGCGTATAATGGATGGGGATTCATAATCGACATATATGCCCATCGTTCGTTGAGGACCCATTTTTGGTACGTTGTAGCGGCGCAACTGGCACGTAAACTGCATACCCAAATACGCGTAAGTACGAAACGTCAGGTTCGTACCCAGTCACCAGCTGTAACGCGGAGTAAGGTTGGGTAGCAGTGGGCCTCAACCGGACCAACATGGCTGCATGCAAGATTGCATAGCCCCACGCAGAAATTGGAAGCTTGGTGCGCATAACCAAGGTTCGTGCGATCATTTGTAATCTTTTAATGAACGCTTCTGCGAGACCATTCTGGGTGTGAACATGGGGAACTGGATGTTCAACATCAATCCCAAGGGACATGCAATAATCATCGAAAGTTTTCGATGTAAACTCTCCGGCATTATCAAGTCTTATGGACTTTATGGGATAATCCGGGTGGTGAGCCCTCAATTTAATGATCTGGGCGAGGAGTTTAGCAAAGGCAGCATTTCTTGTGGACAATAGTGTAACATGTGACCACCTTGTCGATGCATCAACCAAAACCATGAAATATTTAAATGGTCCGCATGGTGGTTGGATAGGTCCACAAATATCCCCTTGTATCCTTTGCAGGAAAAGGATGGAGTCTTTACTAGTCTTTGCATATGATGGTCTAGTATTCAACTTTCTAAGCGAGCAAGTTTGGCATAGTGTGTCACTAAACACAAGATCCTTATTAGTAAGGGGATGCCCGTGTGATGAATTGAGGATACGGCGCATCATACTTTGACCTGGGTGTCCCAACCGGTCATGCCATAGCAAAAAACTGCTCAAATTGGTTAACTTCTGGTTAACTATGTGATTTGCCTCAATCGATTTAATGGTGGTCATATAGAGACCACTCGATAGGCATTTCAATTTCTCCAATGTACGCTTCTGGCCATACAAATTGGAGGTTATGCAAAGATATTCCACTCCATTTTCCTCAGTGGTTTCAACGTGATAACCGTTGGCTCGAATATCCTTAAAACTCAACAACGTTCTTCTGGAACATGGAAAATATAAGTCCTCATTAATGGTAAATTCGGTACCATTGGACAACATAAAATGGGCTTTGCCATGACCCTCTATCAGGTTGGATTGGCCTGATATGGTTGTCACAGAGGTATGAGTAGGCAATAAGTTTGAAAAATACTTCCTATCTTGGAGTATGGTGTGCGTAGTAGCACTGTCAGCCAGACAACAAACTTCTCCACAAAACATGCCTATTCATAAATTTAATTCAATAGATCATATGTATGAAAATAACTTAATTGAATTAAATAATATTCGAGTATAACCAAAATTTCCAAAAACAAATAATCCAAGTCATAAATCACCAAAAATAATCCAAATAAGAAAAAAAACATTATTCAGAAAATAAATACGGCTCAAGCGCCGATCATATCCATGTTATCGAGTTTCTAATCCTCGAAGTGTCCAGTAGCAGCCTGGAAATCAGTGACCTCTAAGGTGGTATCCATAGGAAATGATCCCTCAACGAAATTGGTCTCTCGAGTTCCGCGACTGGCGTGATACTCATTTACAGCTTGCGCTGATGCACGGCAGGTGCGGGACCAGTGATCAGTTCCTCCACATCGGTAACAGAGATCATTCTGATTCTGATTCTGGTGGCGACGGGCCGGACCAGTGTTCCTCTCATTTCGAGTTCTTAGGGCCGAGGGACCGTGGTTCCTACCACGTGGGCCATGGCCACGTTGGCCTCGGTCATACAGGCCATTCCTCTGAGAACCTTTCCTTCCATATCTCGGGCGGTCAGACTTTGTGCCCTTTCCATGACCTCGGTATCCTCTTTCGCGGTTTGAATCGCGATAAGCAACAGCGTTTGCTTCAGGCAATGGTGCTGCTTTAGTACCGACAGGTCGGGCTTGATCATTTCTCATTAATAAGTTGTTGTTCTTTTCAGCGAGCAACAGAGTAGTGATCAATGCCGAGAACTTGGTAAAATTCCTCTCCCTGTATTGTTGCTGCAGGACCAAACAGGAGGCAGGGAAGGTGGAGAAAGTCTTCTCCAATAGGTCAGCTTCGGTGAGCTCCTCCCCACAAAATTTGAGGAGCGACCGGATCCGGCAGATCTCCGAATTATACTCATTCACGGATTTGAAATCCTGGAAACGAATGTTCTGCCAATCATGTCTTGCTTCAGGCAAGAAAATGGTCTTTTGATGGTCAAACCGCTCTTCCAGAGCAACCCAAAGAGCTCGTGGATCCTCTTCAGCGAGGTACTCAACTTGAAGTGCTTCCTCCATATGCTTCCTAATAAAGATCATGGCACTTGCCTTAAGAGATTCTGCGACAACATTGTCTGCATTGATTGTCGATCTCATCTTCTTGGCATTCAAATGAAGCTTAACATCTTGAGTCCACTTTAGATAGTTTCTTCCGAAAACTTCCAAAGCGACGAAATCAAGCTTGTTGAGATTTGATATTCTTTGGTTGAAAGTAACAAATAATCATAATTAGTGCTTCGGGCAATAATATCCATAAACAATAAATAAGAACTTCAAGTTCTATAACATGGTATAAACATGTAAAATATACTGATTTTATCATGTATGGTGAATTTATAAAGGAAACTTCAGGTTCCTTATATGGCATTATTGAAGCTACAGGTTCAATATTTATGTATGAACTACTGGTTCATTAATTACCTGCAATTTCTACACATATACTCTATTGCGAAAAATTAAACAAGTAAAATATTCATATACCCAAGAAGAACACAAAAATATCTCAAAATTGTTTGAATATTTAAATTATTAAAATATTCGTGGGGGTGACTTTGGGGAGTAACGTGGCTGCCTGCGTGGCAGCTTGGTGGCTGCCTGCGTGGCAGCTAGGTGGCTGCCTGCGTGGCAGCAAGGTGGCTGCCTGCGTGGCAGCAAGGTGGCTTGTCGTGCTGCTGCTGGCAGCTTGTCGTGCTGCTGCTGGCAGCGGCTTGCTGCGCTGCTGCTGGCAGCGAGGGTGAGGGGGCTGGCGGCTGCTGGCCACGTGCGCGGGGTGGTTTCCGATCACCCAAAAATTATTCCTCTTTTTATTTTAATCATTCAATCCAAGAAGACATGTAAATATGTAAACCCAAATAAATCAATCACAAAAATTTAGGGTTCTTGCCTCATGGAGGATTTTTCAATCAATCAAAGGTTTTAAAACATAAACATAAAATTGTTTTATAAAACCTACTTGGTTGAAGAACAGATTGAAGGATGATCCTCTTTCGTTTAACGATACACAATCCAAAGAGCTTCTCGTGCTGATAACGTGTTGTAAAAGTATGTAGAGATTAGGGTTTGTGGAAAAGAGCAGGCAGAGAGAATATGATCAGTCTGTTTTATTCATGTTATAAATATCCTTATATAGAAGTAGGGTTTACTAGGTTTTGTATATTTACTAGTATGCCCCTACAACTAATTACAAGAATAGCCACATATAACAATATATTTACAACATGAATGATGTTCTAAAATATCGATGGTTCCGATCATTGAATTGTAGGTCCAAAGAGGAAGTAAGGACATCTTTACTTGAAAAAAAAATATATATATATATAATACTGGGGCTGAATAATCTCTGACAAGAAGGCCATATATAGTCGAAAAATCCAAAAAAAAAAAAAGTACTGCATTGTTATGCCCATGGAGGAAGGAGAGTGGACTGCCCAAAAATCCAAAAATAGGTTGCAGTAATGTGCTATCACTGATTAAAAGTCAATTAAACTCCACCAAATTCTTTATCCAATACACCTCCCTTAGTATTTTTGATTCATCATTAGGATGCATAAAACTTGTTTATAAAAGGTGCTACAAAGCACATTACCTATAATACTTTATAATGTCATAATCCTTACTTTTTGGATATGTTTATGGTGGTTTGTAAAGCAAAAATATTTGGTGGTTTTTTTTAATAATTTTTTTTTGTCATCATACAAAATATGCACAGGAATCGGCAGATGCACTTTCACAAGTCTTTGTTTGCTCAAGCAGATGTCATTGTTTCCCCTACAACAGGGTACTGTTTTCAATATTATTTTTTTTAATCTAGAGCGGTATTGTTAGTTTATCACTATTATTTCTTAAGTTGTCACCCTTAAGTGGGCATGAACCAATTAAAGATTTTGAGATATAATATAGGAAAGACTACATAACATTTGGGTATAATGATAAAGAAGGTTTCTTTCTATTTCAAACATTTTCAATGTTATCTAATAATAATGCACATAACAGGGTAACTGCATACCCAATTTTGGATGATGCCCTCAAAACTGGTGAACTTGACTACGTAAATGGAGGTATGATATGCCTAGCATTATGGTTTCACATTTTTTCCCCTTCAGTTATGAATAGTCTTGGAAACCAGCAACCTCAACTCTTATATTTTGATAATATTAGTCTAATAATGATATAAATACTTGATTGAATTTAACCAGTGTCTACCTTATTTTTTAGCTGCACTTGTTCGATATTCGATAGCAGGAAACTTTTTGGGATTACCTGCAGTGACTATTCCGGTATGATCATATCACTAATTGCAAATGCCAACCTTTTACTCGAGTACAATCAAAAGTTAATCTGTATGTTGCCCTTGATAGGTTGGGTTTGATAAATCAGGTTTGCCAATTGGTCTTCAGCTAATTGGGAAACCATGGTCTGAAGCAACACTGATTCGCATAGCCTTTGCAATACAGGTAGGCTACCATGACTTTCGCAGTAATTTTTTGATTTTCTTCTTTTATACATTTTTTTTTTCTTGATAATATTCTCGAGTCCATATATGGAAGTTCGACTAACTTCAACTTCATTTTTGAAAAAGAACAATTGTTATTAACATGTTAACAAGAATCAAGAATATCTTATGGCCTCATTCATTTTCGTAGTTGCTACTCTAGTTTTGGATTAGTGTCAATTGCCTTTAAAGAACTATATAGATGTTTTTCTTGTTTTTCTTTTTTGCCAACTTTGGATTCCAATATAAGGAAAAATTTGGCTTTCCATGTAAGTGTCTCTTAGACATAGGAGTATTGAGTGTCATTATTGTTTTTTTTTTATGTTCTTACTTTAACTTGTTGACATCTAAGACACTTTTCCACGGATGTCCTTATGTTTTTCTTCATACACTCCACTAAAACTAGTTCTACAAAATGGGTCGGTGTGACGTCCCAATCTAGAATCGCTACAGCGGCACTCGTCCTAAGGTTTCCTAGAATTATAATACCCGTACCTCAAGCGTTATATTTTCAAGATTCCCTAAAACGAGTTAAGTCCTTAAGTCTTTTTGTTTGATAGAATACGGGTTGGATAAGAGTTCAAATGTGCATAGGGTTTGATATAAACACACTTTGAAATATTTTATATAAAAGACCAACCTCCGTTAGGGTGAAGAGTTTGCAAAACAACTCTAACAGACATGACGCTTTAAAAGATTCATGTCTAAGAAACATTTTACAAAGTAGGAACCAAGCAAAGATATAAAGGATGTTCGAAATGTAACACAAAAGAAAATAAACAAAAGAAGAGAAAGCAAAGAACCCAACAACAACATAAGAACTTGGAAAATGATCTAGAGACCTTGTAAATGCAAGACAAGTTGTTCAAATGCCATGCCGAGATAGATTAGTCTAAATCGTCAACCAAAGAGATATCGGCAAGAAAGCAGGTAGGGGTAAGCATCACATACGTTCAAAGTTTCTCCTTGGAGGACACTGGGTAGGTTTGAAGATAGTAGTTTAAAATATTTTCTATTTATATATGGCCAGTGAAAAAACAGTTCGAAAAGATTCACCACATAAACTAGCATCAATTATGATCGTTGACCAAAGAGAGATCAGCAAGAAAGCAGGTAGGGGGTAAGCATTACATACGTTCAAAGCTTATCCTTGGAGGACCCTAGCTAGGTTTGAAGATAGTAGTTTAAAATATTTTCTATTTATATATGGCCAGTGAGAAAACAGTTCGAAAAGATTCATCACATAAACTAGCATCAATTATGATCGTTGAAATCCACAAGCTTTGAATATGAGCATGCAACCTTTCATACAACATTTCAGAATCGAGTTTAGAATTTTTCTGATGATTGAACACATAATGAAACAACTACACTTAAGAAGCAAAAGTTTGGTAGCGTAGCGAGAATAGCCATCTCTGGTAAGTACCACATAAGCTAGCCTCCCTACTGGACAATCGACTAGCTTGCCTGTACAAACCCTTTTGGAAGTTTAAGAAATCGAACTCAAGGCTATAAAAATGCAACCCTAAACTCTCAGATCATCAATCAGTTATCACAATGCTATATGACAAGCAAAAATAATGCATTTTTGCAGGCAGCAATATTTTTTTTTTACCATACATACACACAATAGAAGTCTCATCAATATGGTATGAGGATTCCCCCTACCTGGAGTCCAAGCTTAACCTATGATACAGTTCTACAATACCAATGTCCTTGTTTCTTTACTAGGTAACTGGAAAGTCGGGGATCCGACAATAATTCAGTCAAAAGTAAATTTTGACAAAATTTCGACATGATCTTTCTTTCGATCATACATTCCTATAAAATTCCAGAAACCAATCTATTAAGTCTGGAGGTTAACTAGTTAAAGTCCAACAACATGACCATGTCATGGTAATGGAAGACTAAGGAGCTCTAACTCAATGTTCAACGCTTGTATGCTCATGTACTAACCTCGACATGACGTCGTGCGGTTAATTACCTTAAGAGAATGGCAATTATAGTGCAAATATAGTAAATAAATGCCAAGTTGTTACTTTGATTGCATATTACGTAGTTGTCTAATTAGTTTGTAGCAATTCTATAATTCAATTTCTTATACATAATTAGTTATTCTACTATAAATCCAACTTTAACCAATTATGCCTTTAATCTAATTTCACAAAACAAGTTTAGAAGCACTTAGAGCATCTCCAGTCCTTCCCTGAACCTTTCCTAAATTTAAATTTGGGGAAAAATGATATAAAACACAGCTCCAATCATTCCCTAAAATCTCCCCAAATTTGAGATTTCCCTAAAGTTTTTCCCAAATCAAGTTAAATGAATGGGGCTTCCCAAACTCTCCCCAAACCTTCAGTAGTTAGATTTTAGACTAAAAAAAGATTTAGGGAAAATTTCAACTTTAGCATTGGAGAGACCTTCCCCAAATTCAACTTTTTTTCCTAAACTAGCTATATTCAAATTGGAGAAAAATATAGGGAAGGACTAGAGATGCTCTTATCTGGTTGTAGACCTCCTTAGCGTAATCTCCAACAAAAACAAAAGAATTTCTTAACTTAGAACTATCACAAGATTAAAGCTTAATAAGTAAACAACTTAATTAAATAATTTAACCAAGCTTAGGGATCTAAGAAACCTTGCCCTAAATACCAACTCGGAGCGGATCAGAAAACTAGTAGAGTTTCCCTACATTTAGCCGTGCCTAATGTATGATCATTTTGTATGAGGACAACCTGACCAAAAATTAAACCAAGAACTCCTTCAAAACGAAGTTTGTTCCAAGGTAAGAAAAATTTTTTGAACTAAGAGACTACCAATTAGTGGTATGTCTCAAGAGAGAGAGTTGGGCATCAAAAACCTAGAGAGAGAGAGAGAGAGCGAACTTAGAGAGAGAGGGACTCTCAAATTCAAATGAGGGGGTGAAGAAATAGAGGAGGGGTCGGTATTTGTAGGCAGGAGTATGCCTTGCATAGCCCTCAACAGAGTTATGGCGGCAGCCTCCAAAGATACCACGTGTCCTGGCTTGTTCTCCCTTGGCCACCTGGTCAAGAGTTGCTTGGTGATCACTCTGTCCAATTAGATTTCGATCGACGGAAGTGATCACGATGCCCGTTTTCTTTTTATTTTTGAATTAAATTTGTCATTTCTCGCCGAAAATTATCCCGTTGGATTCGTCTTGTTGAAAACTAAATTAAGGTCATAAACTATTTTTACAACGGCAAAAACCTAACTGATTGAGTAATTATGGAAAAAGCTACAAGTGTGTTTCCTTAATTTCTAAGAATAATGAATAAAATACTAATAACCTTAAATATAATATCAGAAAATTACTATAAGGTCAATATAAAGTACGTAAAAATTCTTGGGCGTCATAGTCGGGCCAAACAACCTTGGCTAGAAGAAAGGTTATGTGACATGGATGCTCGGTCAGTCGCGCGCCACCTAATAGATGATGAGATTCTTGATCGGTTTGATCGAATTCTGAAAAGTCTTTCTCATTATTCAGAACAGTGGAGCTTTCAATCAAGATGTTCTCGCCTCCCCCGTTGTCACTCACACTCAACTTAATGGTATGTTAATTAGGGCTTTCAAAGCTAACAGACCTATTGAGAGTATATATATCTCACTTCAAGCTAAAATGTGAAGCCTTTCCTTATAATATATAATATCTTGGGCTCCTCCACTCATAACCATTGGTTTGGGTTGGATGCTATAGTTAATTTCTAAGTGGTATGAGAGCAATCAATCCACGTCTCAAACCTGACGACTGCACTTGCTCCCTTATCAACAAATATAAGTTGTCCACGTATTTTGCTGAAGTCAGGCTTCACGTACTGAAAATATATCTCACCTTAGGAATGTTAAACATTGTCATACAATATTTAATTCCTCATGCGTCTGCACTAATTTCCACTCATTTCTAAATGATTTGGATTAAATGTTGTAAATTCTTTAAAGATTGTCCTCAAGAATGACCATGTTTTATTAAAACTATTTTGTCCAATCAATGGAGCAACTAATGGCAACACCCTAGATTTCCCATCATCAACTAATTCAAACTTATATATATCTTGCGTCTTTATCAATTAATGTTTTGGTAGAAATAAAAGAATAGTGAGTAACCATGACCTTATCCTTAGTTCCACCTTAACATGAGTTTTTATCTGAAAGTACAAAAGTCGAGAAATGTAAGTATATTGTTGCCTAATGTTCTTGAGGTTGTTAATATGTTATTTTGTTCTTATACCGTATTTAGAAGGGAAAATTTTAGCTAAAGGACCTCAACTATACCTCGTGTCTCTATTTAGAACATGAATTTCACTTTTTGTCAACTGAGGACTAAAATTTTTATTGTGTCAATTAAGGACATTGTTTTTTTTAGATTTTATCTCAACTTTGGCCAGATGTTGGACCCATTAAACCTCCACCAAATTCAGAAAAATTATAGTGGGTTTAAAGATATGCATCTTCTCTTTACAACCATATAAAGATCACTCAAATCGGACCTCTACAACTCCAGATAATTGGTCTTAAACTAGGGTACCTGAAACTGTCCAATTTTTCAAATATTTCCCAGAAGTCCAAATGGACAGTTTTGGGTATCCTATTTTGGGGCCAATTATCTAGAGTTGTAGAGGTCTGATTTGAGTGATTTTTATATGGTTGTAAAGAGGAGATGCATAGCTTTAAACCCAGTATAAGTTTTCTACATTTGGTGGAAGTTTGATGGGTCCAATGTCGGGCCAAAGTTGAGATAAAAACTGAAAAAAAAAATAGGATCCTTAATTGACATAAAATGAAAGTTTGAGTCTTCAGTTAATACAAAATGAAATTCATGTCCTGAATAAGGATAAAGACATGGGGTATAGTTGAAATCTTTTAGCTAAAATTTTCCCTATTGATAATATACCAATTGAAGTGAATCAGTGATTATATGCTTTGTAAGAACATTATTGGCTTTGTAAAATCTAATCTCCTTAGCATGACTAGTTTTTGTATTATCACTTATGATCGACATAAATCATGCATTTTATATTTAGTGACTTACATCATGTATTTTTTTTATTTTTGTTCCAGGATCTCTATGTCTCGGACTACAAAAAGCCTCAAATTTACTATGATCTACTCGATAAAAATCAAATTGGATGAGGAGGTTCACAATATATAGGACATTATATATGTTACATATTAGTGAATGTTTGTTTAGTAAGACACCGAATATGTTGATATATATATATATATTCTTATATTTATTATTCCTTAGTAATGAGAATTCAAGTTTCTTGATGAAAGGAATGAATTAAGTTTAATTTATATAATTTAACTCATTGTTGTGGGTATTGTATGTCCTTACAACCACTTGTTTGATATTGTATCCATTAAATAAAATATTTTTTTCGTTATAAGTCTTTGCATATGTTGTATGAGAATTTATCGATTTTTTAACTCTCTAATAAAATGATTATTCATTTCTTTTCTAAGATAATCTTCTTTCCCATGTTGTGACTTGGCTTAGCCCGCTAGTCTGCTTTGGAGGAACATCAATGACCATGATTAAGATTTTTCCATTTCTTTTTACCTCCAACTGCTGCAGTACTATCCATGAACATTTCACTTATCTCCTTTTCCCCGAACACAATCATTCACTGCTCCCTACTTTTCCCCCCATTAATTGGATCATGGTGCTAGTTCTAGCGATCAGTCCCAAGTACGATTCTGAAAATTGAGTAGATCAATGATTTACCAGAGCTATATATAATATTAAATATTTTAATCATCGGAAATTAGATTTAATTTTATCATTTGAGATATATACATATGTTGGTGTTTAATTTATCTTTTCTCGCATCTACTCGTGTTCTTATGAGCTCAGCCTTTTCATTCCCTGGCCATTTTTCTCTGAGACCAAGGTGGCATCTGTTATACCACTCTACAATTGTAGGATTTTGACTATATCGATCATTTTTCATAGTTGGAATTTCACTCTTTTGTTATGCAAAGAATTCCACCCACTGTAGAGAATGTAGAATGTTTTACTGGAAAAATTAAATAAAGGATTACAAACATGGTGACTATTTCTTTATTTCTAATTGTGAAAAACTAAACAGTCGAATGGACGACTTACAAATGCATGGTTTCCCTTTGTAGTTAAGCTAATCATTCTTGTTGTTTTTTATTATATTAAATCTATACTATTATAAAGCTAGAAGGAGATCGAGTAGATTTTGGTGTTACAGGCATTACCAAAAATGAAATTGTCTAAAATACTCTTTTTTCTTATATAATTTTTTAATAATAAAATCATATTATCTAAGAATAAAACTGTCAATGAAATAATTACAATAAAATAAAAAGTAAAAAATAATTGGCAATATGGTTAGCTAGGTTTACCTAATATCATTGACAGGTGATCCTAGCTAGTAATAAATAAAGGACAAAACAGTAAAAGTAAATATATTAAAAACAGATGGAGAATGCATCTCTTTTTTCACACATTGCTCTGGCCTGTTTGCTTTAAGTTTTGGAAAATTAGAAATGAGAAATCAATTTTATTCCCATGTTTAGTAAGTAGTAAGTACGAAAAGGTAAATCAATTCCTAGTCCAAAAAAATCTGAAGCCCTTATTGGGGGGAAATGAAACCCTTGTTGGAGCAATGAAATTGATTTCCCCCTCTTAGAAAAGCATGTATTGCTTCTTTTTGGACAAAATTAACTCTGATATTATTTTAAAATAAATAATAGATTATGCTACAATTGAAAAACTGACCAAACATAGCATTTATTGCTTTTAATTCCTCGTTTACTTTCTCAAGCTTACCAAACATAGAAAATGAAATTTCACATTCCTTATCCTTTTTTTTCTTTTTTTTTTGGCCGAAGAACATTTCATTTCACAAAAAAATAATTACAAGAGAAGACAAAATGACAATAGAAAAACAAATCAACTACAATTAACTACAGCTATACAAAGAATTCTATATACGAGCTAATCAGAAGGAAGTCCATCAGAAAGAAGAATTCCAACAATAGAAGATGGTGGGTGAGAAACCCAGTCCTGTGGACACATCTTCCTTCGAGCTAGCTTTGAGATTGAATCTGCAACCCCATTAGCTTTCCTATTCACCTTTGACCATCTGATCTCTGCAAATTTGGAAGCCAAACTCCAAATTTCCCTCAACAACACATATAATTCCCAAGGAGCCTCCATATTCTTGTGCTTAATTGCATCAACCACAATTCCTGAATCAGATTCAATGACCACTGATCTAAAATTCTGTTGTTCTGCACACTTCAAGCCTTCTCTGACTGCCAAAGTTTCAGCAACCAAAGCAGAAAGGGCAGAGATACTCACAGCACTGCCGCCCAAAACCTGGCCTGTACCACCTCTTATTACCACTCCAAGCCCCGCAACATGGGAGAGCTTATCCCAAGAAGCATCACAATTAACCTCAACTGCAGGAGAAATTGGAGGCTGCCACCTAATCACAGTCCCTTCAAAAGAAGGCATTATTGTTGTAATCTGTGGGTTAGGAATTTGATTCGAAACAAATTCAAATCTAGCTTTTTTAGCAGAAAAGCTAGTAAGAATAGGATCTGGCAAAGTTCCTTGAAACACTACTTTACACCTCCCCTTCCAAATGGACCAGCAAATGAAACTGATCCAAGTCAAAACATACATTTCATCCTCATTCCATGCTTCTAAGACTTTAAGTAACCATTCATCAAAGTAAGAAACGCCCTGCTTATCAATGACATAACCAAGACAATCAAACCAAACTGTTTCCACCCAGGGGCACAACAATAAAGCATGTTCAATTGTCTCATCAAACTAATGACATATGGGGCAAGTAGGACAACTCAACAACTTCCTTTTATACAACTTCACACATGTAGCTGCAGAATTAGATACAACACGCCATAAAAATTGTTTGACTTTAGGTAAGGTATTAGATTTCCAAACCTTCTTCCAGACAATAGCATCAACCTGGTGAGAGACATTAGCAGGAACCACATCCAGACATTTCCTTTGATCATGCAACCAGTAATAACCATATCGTACAGTGTAAACACCTGATTTAGTATAAGGCCAAATTAGCCTGTCACCACTGAGACCCTCAGGAATTGAGATTTCCTCAATCCGTTGTTGTAAATCAGGGGTAATGTAATAATTAGCAGCTTCCACATATATTCCATAGTTTCCTTTCCCAATCAATAAGATCAGCCACAAATCTAGGAATGTCAGAGGCTACTGCCACATCATTCTTAAGAATAGCTTGAGCCTTACCAGAAATCCAAGCATCAGTCCAAATATTAATGAACTTTCCATCCATGACCTGCCATTTTGCTCCTGCTTTTAGCAAATCTCTCCCTACCAAAATACTAGACCATGCCCAAGAAGCTCTACATCCCTTATTAGCATTCCAAAAGTTGGAGTCAGGAAAGTAAAGCCCTTTCAACAGTCGAGCCCATTAAGCCTCTGGCTCTGCCATCAACCTCCATGCTTGTTTAGCAAGTAAAGCCGTGTTAAACTCTTCAAAATTCCTAAACCCGATACCACCCTTTTGTTTAGAAGATCCAAGCTTCTCCCAACTCATCCAGTAGATTCTTCTTTCATTCTCTTTCTGGCCCCACCAAAAACCAGCCAAGACAGCATCTATATCATCACATACCCCTTTAGGGATTTTAAAAACCTGCATTGGATAAGTGGGATTTGCACATGCTACTGCTTTTAAGAGAACCGCCTTCCCAGCTGTGGAAAGGAACTTATGCTTCCATCCTTTAATCTTTTTCACTATGGAGTCCTTAATATAGGCCAAGGCAGCCTTCTTGGATTTGCCCCATACAGTAGGTAGACCAAGATATTTCCTTGGGTTCGCATCAGCTCCCTTATCCTTAAAATGCAAAGGAATTGCGTGAACCAAATAGGCCCAAGAGAACCAAAAGTTCTGTTTGCAGTTACAAACTTACAATTTCAATCATTGTTTAATTAATATTGAATAATTAAAAAAAAACATTGAAGTATAGAAAATTCAAACAAAATAAATTAATCAATAAATCACAAAAGAAAAACTAAATTCGGGTGGTTGCGTGTACCAATGAGCAACAAGATATGTATACCATATTTTATTTAAGTAACAAACATTGCATTACCTCGAATTTAAATTACAAAAATTCTCCAAAAAAAGCGTCCTAAATAAACTTAGAGGGCTCATCAGTTCAGAAACATACACTAGAAATAGAAAAAGCAAACTTTGCTAACCTATGGAAAAATTATTTTGTATGACCGATACACTGTCACGTGGTATAATGAGTCTATGTGTTATAATATGGGTGGATGTTATTAATACTATACCCTACTAATATAAACACATTGTCTAATAATATTCTTACACATTAGATTGGTTATACCACGTGTCGGTATATCGGTTATACCCTATAATATTTCTAACCTATTGTCACACAATTGGCCTGCCGAGGAACATGAGCTATGGAAATCCCTCCAAGGTGCTCTAAAAGAAAGCGAATATCATCCAAAATCCTCTCAAGGGAAGAAAAAGCCGCCTTGCCGGACGAAATAGCTTGAACTACAGAAGCATATATGCACCCTCCAAACAGGCCTGAATGAGAGAGTGGTATTGCAACAGCAACACACCTTCTAACGTTGCTATAGCCTCAATAAGGTCAGCATCCATAGCATAAGGCCCCTCTTTGGCAAGCCCGGCAATAAAGTTTCCACCACTATCTCGAACAATGACTCCCACATCACTAGCATTGCTATCAGCAACATGAAAGGCATCGTCGAAATTAAGCTTGAAAAAACCCAAGCTTGGACCATGCCAATGGGAGGAACATTTGGAGCAAATGATTGTTAGCCTCTTTAAAATCCTGCAAAAGAGATAAAGCACCACACACAATCTACACGGGATCAAAACAATCTTGTTGCCAAACCACAAAATTCCGAAAGTTTTAATCTAAATATAAGAAGCATGAGGGTTTAGATTAAACAATCCGTTAACAAAATTACAGATGAAATTGAGAGTACACTAGAAAATGTTTAAAATTCAGGGGACATGAAAACCAACTTTATTGTTTAGGGAGTCTAAATTGGTTTGTATTAGTTCAGGGTAATTGCTATTTGTCCCTACTTAAAAATAAGAAATTTTTTCTATATAGTGGCTTTTAAACCAAAGTTCAAAACATAATAATGCAGCCTTAATAAAAAAGACAACATCATTATGGTGATACGGATGGAGTCTAGCACTTGGTCACATCAAGGACAAAATCGTTTGCCAAATAGATCCCAACACTCCAAATCACGCGCATTGGTTTTTCAATACCACTGTTCTAGAACTCATTCACGCAAATTGATATTCAAAAGCGCTCTTCTAGAACCCTTCATTTGATATATAAAAATTATCTAAGACTGGTCATTTGGTAAGTTGACAAATCAGTCATGTCTCTTTCTTTATCTACTTATTAAGTTTTGTTTTTACATAGAAAAAGATCAAGGTTTTTGAAGCTTATTGTTTGTGGGAAACCCCACACCGATCCAAACAGCCAATCATGGCTCGACACGTGGCTGGTCAGAACCAACTTTGGAGTTGACTTTCAACGGTCGTGTTTGGACTTCCACGTCACCGAACGGCTCGGCATCTTTTCCGCCAAATCGGATCGGCCCTCACGGCAAACCCGCCAGATCCGATCCGACCCGATCTAGGGATCTCCGAAAGTCCGAATGATCGTCTTCCCTAAAGGTCACCCTGGTTCGGCTCGGCTCGGGTTTATCTCGGCTCTCCACCAAACGAACACCTTCTCCAAATTCTAGTCATAGCCGGCTACGATTTGAAGAGACAACCGCATTTGGATCGGCTCGGTATGGATATCCGCATCCGATCCGATCCAACACAAACTTTATGATTATTCATGAAGATCTATGTCCAGTTCGGCTCGGCATCCTGCTGCCACTCCGAGGAGGATCACATTGAGACGAAACTGCCACGCTTAAATACACCTGACACAAATCCTCTGACAGATGGAATATCCCAGCCTACATCCATGACTATTGGGGCAGTTTGTCTGAACCTTCCAACCTTGCATTAAATGGAGCATTCAATGCAGCATTGAATGCTGAGGAGGTGAGTAGCTGTGCATGCTACTAGTCCTGACCAAACGCGTAGGCCTCTGTCAACCATTCATTCACATGCAGGTAACTTACTCATCACATCTTCCTCAGCCTATATAAAGCAACATATGTGCACAAACTAACAAATCAATCGAGCCATCCATCCAGCCATTACAAAGTAAATACTTGCACAAACTTTGGCTCACCAAAAAGCATACCCAACTTGCTGAGAATAACCCAGAACATTTGCCTTGTTCTTCCCGTTCTCCCAAGTTCTTCACCTGTTCTTCCTCACTTCCATTCAAACACCATTAAACACACATCACTGACTTCATCATCGGAGCGTGTTTGGCTGGTACCACACCGGTCCATCTCCTTTGATCTTGTGTTTGTCTACAAGAAGATCTCACGTCATCATCCAGCAAGACTTTGGATCAGCCAGGTCACTATCTCTAAGTTGTTGCATCTAGATCACGAGAATTTGCATCAACAGATTGGCGCTGTCTGTGGGAAATCCATATTCAGCCGTTGTGTTAATCACTGCAAGTGCTAGGCTCTTCCCTCACAACAAGTCATTATGACTACCATATTTCATGACATCAGTTCTTCTTCAGGAGCGTCCCGGAATGATGAACAACATCAGCCTGACACACCTGAGAAGACAAGGGGAGCACAACTCCCCAGAGCAGCCAAATCCAAAGGTCCTTTGAAGACCAAGGCTGCTCACAGACTCCTCAAGGAAAACCAACGACATCTGGCCGCTGAGAATGCGCTTCTCAAGCAGAATAATGAGCTGCTCGCCAGACAGGCCGAACTAGCTGAGGAGCTCGCGCGTCACCGCGCTCAGCTCGAGAACAGCGGGAGATCGGGTTTCCGATCGCGTCAGACCCGAACCGAGCAGGAGGTTTTTTCGCCATTTCCTTCTCGGCAGAGCACTCCAGCCGACGTGGACTACCGGTCGGCTCGGGAAAATGCGGATTGCACATTCCCAGGCTTTGAGGACATGCCTCCGGCCGAACATGCCGAGTTCTTGAAAGCCCACCGCCTCCTCCAGCAGAAGCAGGCGGCCTTCAGGAAACATTCTCCCGAGGCTTGGGGGGAAACCGTGCCGAACCGGTCACGGGTCAACGACCCCCAATCCGATCCAGGTTGGGGGAGGTCAACCCAACTGGTTCGGCCGAACCCAGGGTCCCAATCAGAAGCAGACTCGGTTCTACCACCAGTCAAGGCCCTTCCACATCAGACATTCAATCGGGGAGACGATCCGCCGCGGAACAACTAGGGGAAACCATGGTAATGTCCGACCGACGTCCGCTGAGTGAGAGGATCACTCGTCAGCCGGTTAGCGAGAGACTCGGTGACCGAACCGAATGCTCGGGGGAGACTCCAGCCGAGCTGACCAGTCCGACGTGGAAAATTTGGTCCGGACTCTGGTACAAAACCAAATCCGGAGCGTCCACGATCAGCTCGGCCAGGTCGAGGTCTCCAGGGGGTACCTCGGCAGGACCGACCACGGAGAGGAACTTCCCCTCCCATATACCAGCAGGATCATGGATGCTGAGGTCTCTCGGGACACTAAGCCCCCCAAGATGGATCAGTACGATGGGACCAAGGACCCATACGATCATCTTGACAGCTTCAGGTACGCCATGGAAGCCCGTCAGGCGTCTGAAGCTACTAAGTGCCGAATCTTCCCTTCAACCTTGAAGGGATCGGCTCGGGGTTGGTTCCGGACCCTCCAGCCCAACTCCATCGACTTCTTCTCCGACCACCGGAGGGCCTTCATGGCGTGGTATCGGGTTGTATCCGAACGACTCTACAACTTGAACGATATGTCGCTTATTAAACAACAGGAAGGGGAGAGCCTCAAGGCCTATATGATCCGCTTCAACATTGAGTACACCAAATGCGATGATTGCGACAACAGATCGGCTAAGAATGCTCTTATGCAAGGTCTGCTCGCTGGGGGACTCCGCTCCCACCTGATGAGAAACTCTCCCTCCACTTATGACGAGCTTTCTGCTGAAGCTACTAAATGAGCGCGAGCCGAGGAGTGGGATGCTCAGGTAGAGGCCCTGAATCCCAGGCCGACCTCGGCCAAAAGGAAGGAAGAAGAGGTCGCAAGTCCCAAACCTCAGGTCCAATCCAAGAAGACCAGGACCGAGGAGCCGCACCAACTCCTGGGGAAGGGACCAAAATTTGTCCAGCATACAGAGTATACCCCCTTCAATGCTAGTTTGGAGACCATCTTCTCCAAAATTAAGGATCAGCTCCCAGCCGCGAAGTAGATCAAGGGACCACCCCCAGATCGGATCAAGTAGGGCATCTTCTGCAAGTACCACGTCACGGGTGATTGCTACGCCTTCCGCGACGGAATTGAGACCGGGACTGCACTGAAGAAGCCCACCAATTCCTGTCCGGCGAGCCTAGAGTACCCAAGACTGCGCTGAAGAAGCCCACCAACACCATTGACATCCGGGACGCCGCCATCGGATCGATCGGTGCGGGTCCAACCTTCGTGGGAAACTCGAACCGATCCCAGAAGGAGTACGTCAGACAGGCGGCTCAAGCTCACGAGTCCTTGTCGATCCAAGCGGGTCAGCCCAGCACTTCCAAAAGACAGCGGAAGGACTGGGCACCGGTCACTTTCGAGCCAAACGAGGCGAGTGGGATCATTTTCCCACATTATGATCCGGTGGTCATAGTGGCTGAAGTAGCAGGAACCACCATTGCTCGATCCTTCATTGATGGGGGAAGTTCCGTCAACATCCTTTATCATTCGGCGTTCAAGCAGATGGCATCGGCGAGGACAAACTGGAAGCTGACACACCGGCCTTGATCGGCTTCGGGGGAGAAGTGGTCCAGCCCCTCGGAAACATCTACCTTCCTCTTTCGCTCGGGAAGGGACCGATAAAGAAGACTTGCATGACGTACTTTATCGTCGTCAAGCGGCAGTCAGCCTACAACATCATCCTGGGCAGACCAGCTCTGGTCGACCTCGACTGTATCGTCCACTACGCCAACCTCCTTATCAAATGTCCGGTGGGTGACGATTGCATTGTCATCCAGGGAGACCAGTGTTCGGCTCGGTCTTGCTATGCCACTTCAATAAAGCAGAAGGGTCAGCTACCAAACTCCCAGGAACTTGACTCCATCGCCGATTCGGGCAGATGGCCGAGGGCGGAAACATTCAACTTCACTTCCGAGCCGAACCCAGACTCTCGGCCCCTCTCCGCCGAGGCCTGGGAGGAAGTGCCGATCTCGGACGATATCCCGGATCGGCTCATCCGAGTGGGGACTCAGATTGGTCCCAAGCAGCGGTCAGCCATAATCGACTTCCTCCGTGCCAATACGGAAGTGTTCGCCTGGTCTTACGATGACATGCAGGCATATCGTCTGACATGATCACCCACAGGTTGAACATCGACCCGGGATGCAAACCAGTCGGTCAGAAGAGGAGGTCATACGATCCGGTCTGATACGCCGCCATGGCTGAAGAGGTAACCAAGTTGCAAAACAACGGGTTTATCCGGGAGGTCAATTATCCCGACTGGCTTGCCAATGTGGTCATGGTGAAGAAGAACAACGGGAAATGGAGGATGTGTGTGGACTTCACCGATCTGAACAAAGCTTGTCCCAAGGACAGTTTTCCCTTGCCCATAATAGATCAGCTCGTCGATGCAACAGCAGGACATCAGCTCCTCAGCTTCATGGACGCTTATTCTGGGTATAATCAGATCCTCATGCACAAATCCGACTAGTAGGTCACATCCTTCATAACCGATCGCGGCATGTACTGCTACAAGGTCATGCCCTTCGGTCTCAAAGGCTGGTCAACCACATGTTCAGATCTTCCATAGTCAAATCGGTAGAGGTTTACGTGGATGACATGCTGGTTAAAAGCATAAAGGTGGACGATCACGCCAAGGACCTCTCAGACATGTTCGGAGTCCTGAAGGAATAGCAGATGCGACTGAATCCTGCCAAGTGTGTCTTTGGAGTTCGGTCAGGCAAGTTCCTTGGCTATCTGGTCAGCCAACGGGGAATCGAGGCCAATCCAGAAAAGATCCAGGCTTTGATCAACATGAAGTCCCCAAGGACACGCAAGGAAATCCAGAGTCTGACTGGAAGAGTCGCTGCCCTGAACCGGTTCATCTCGAAATCCACTGACCGGTGTCTCCCTTTCTTCAAAGCTTTAAGGGGAGCAGGGAAAGACATAGAATGGACCCCCCCAATGCGAGCAAGCCTTTCAAGATCTGAAAAGGCACATGGGGGAACCTCCCATCTTATCCAAACCGGAGGAAGGTGAAGAACTTTTTCTCTACCTCTCCGTTTCTGACTCGGCTCTCAGCTCAGTTCTGGTGAGAGAGGTCGGCGGCGTACAGCATCCGGTTTTCTATACGAGCCGAGCCCAAGCCGATGCCGAGACCAGGTATCCAAAATTTGAGAAGATGGCTCTCGCCCTGGTATGCTCGGCTCGGAAATTAAGACCCTACTTCCAGGCTCATTCAATCGTCGTCTTGACTGATCAGCCGCTCAGGCAAATCCTTGCCAAACCCGAGACTTCGGGTCGGCTCATCAAGTGGTCAATCGAGCTTGGCGAGTTTGACATCACCTACCGTCCCAGGACGACCATCAAAGGTCAGGCCATGTCAGACTTCATTTGAGAGTCAACAACCGCAACGGAAGATCCACCTTTGCCTATATAAAGCAACATATGTGCACAAACTAACAAATCAATCGAGCCATCCATCCAGCCATTACAAAGTAAACACTTGCACAAACTTTGGCTCACCAAAAAGCATACCCAACTTGCTGAGAATAACCCAGAACATTTGCCTTGTTCTTCCCGTTCTCCCAAGTTCTTCACCTGTTCTTCCTCACTTCCATTCAAACACCATCAAACACACATCACTGACTTCATCATCGGAGCGTGTTTGGCTGGTACCACACCGGTCCATCTCCTTTGATCTTGTGTTTGTCTACAGGAAGATCTCACGTCATCATCCAACAAGACTTTGGATCAGCCAGGTCACTATCTCTAAGTTGTTGCATCTACCTCACGAGAATTTGCATCAACACTTATGAACGCCAAGATGAAGAGGTGGATGGTGCTTATTGTTAGCGTAATGGTTCTAAACTCATCATCGAATCAATAATTTGCCTTAAGTATATATCATTAATCATCTTGGTCTATTATCTAGGGGGCATTGCTAAATTTTCCTTATTAAAAATAAGAAATTAAAATAACAATTTAATAATGTAGGCTAACACTAACAATAACAATATAATAATCTAGGGGGCATTGCTTATTATATTGTTATCATTATTGATAACAATATAAAAACGTAGCCTTTACAAAAAAGAAAACATCATTATGGAGATACAGGTAAAGTCGTGCACTTAGTCACATCTAGAATGCCAATGTTGCTAAACATATCCCAAAGGAAAGGTTAATTTAGATTTTACCTACCCACACCTAATTCCAGACACACATGCCCACATTCATGCACATTAATTGGTTTTTGAAACCCCCTCTTCTAAATCCAATCCGCGCCCATTGGTTTTTCAAAACCACTATTCTAAAACCTTCCTTTCGATGTATAAAAATAACCCCAGACTAGTTAGTTGATATGTGCACAAACCAGTCATATCTCCTTCTCCATTAACTTATTAATTATGTTTTGTTTTCCTTGAGAAAATGATCAAGATCTCTGAGACCTCTAAAGGTCAAGATGCAGAGGAAGATGATATTTGTTTTGAGCCAGATGATTCTAAACTTTTAATCGGATCAATGATTTACCAAAGGTATATATATTAATCACCATCTTGGTCTATCATGGTTTTGATAATTTAGTTGAATATTGTCTCCAATTAATTTGTTCTCTCTCACTTATACAAATATGATTATATATCTTATTGTTTATATGTATTTAATATTGATAAATTATAATTCTTTTTGTTGCTCGTCATGGTGGTAAAGTACAAAAACCTACAGGTCTTTAATAGATTGAGAAAATTAGAGATTTGGTCCACTTATTTTATACATAGTTCAATTTTGGTTCACGGTATTTTTTAAATTCTATTTTGGTCCATTAATTATTTCACTTATTTAATAAAGGTCCAAATTTGTTTTCTCAAATTTGTCCCGCCTTTTTATCCTATCAAATCTCAGCCAAATTCAGCAAACATATACTTATTTTAAAGCTATGCATCTACTTTTTACATCTATATAAAGATCATTTAAATCGGAGTTCTAAAACTCAAAATCATTGTCTCCAAAGTAGGGTACTCAAAACTACTAATTTTTCGTAGGAAATTTTCAGATTTTTCAAACTTCACCAAACTTCAATTCTCTTTAATTCTAATACTCCAAATTGGTTCCTATGACTAAGAAATTATACAATATAACTTATAGTTCAATTATAATTGAAGAAAACATAACCAAAATGATTTAAAATCATAATTTAAAAAGGATTGTGGACCAAAATTAAACTAAGTATAAAATAAGTAGACCAAAATTGAACTAGGTATAAAATAAGTAGACCAAATTTGTAATTTCCTCTTAATAGATTTGTTTGATAGATTTCGATTTATTTTTCTTTCTTAATTTTTTTTCTTACAATAGGAGAATAATTTAAAATTGGGATGTGTTATATATATATATATATATGAGCATTTTAGAGCTAAATAGTTAGTAAGGTAATACGACGCTAATAATTCTTTTGGGCAAATTAGTCAAACTGATCTTATAATTCGAATTATTCATTTTTTAGATCCTCATTCAAAGAGGAACTTTGTAAAAAATTAACCAAATCAGAAATCATTTAGCAATTCGAGTATTATCACAATCATTTTAATGTTTTATCGAGAAAATTGGGTTCTTTCATTTATTTGAGAATAAAACGATTTCTGATTTAGTAGATCTTTTGTAAGGATGATTTTTTTTATCGGGGACTTAAATGTTCAGATTTTGAGATCACAATATGATAGGCCCAAGAGATCAATGGTTAGTGCCGTATTATCTTATTAACGTGTTAGCTCTAAAGAATTTATTTGATACATCAGGTTGTGATGAAATAGATCTTAATTAATTACAGACGAATTAAAATTTCACTATCTGCGAATATAATTTTTCACATTTATGTTTGACAGTTGCAATTTATATTTTAAGAAACTACTTCAATGCCGGCAAACACAAAGATATCAAAAGAGGCCAAAGAGTCTACTGCCTCAATGGCTAGGCCTCCGACAAATGTTAGCAGGAGAATTGGAAGCCGATCAAAGACATGTGTACGGTTCATCGTCAAATGGCTTCAAAAGGATGATTTTGTAGCATATATTTGGACTTGATCTAATGAACAAGTACTATTGATCAGATTCTTGCTTAATTATTGAAAGGGGGAGATAAGGAACTTTCATATGATGAAATTGCTACTGTGAAATTGAATTAACCTGACATGATTTGTATTTCAGCCGAAAATTAACTGAGAGGTTAATTCAATAGATTTTCAATCCTAATCTCTAAAATTGTTGTCAATTGTAAAGAATAAATATGAAATCTATGTAATCATTCGTATTGGGTATGGAGTTCTATTAAAAGATAAGCGTAACTATTTTTTGGTATAGCTACAATTAATTGTAACAAACAAGCGCTCCAAAGACTCCACCTTAGAATCACACAATCACTATAGATCCTTGGGGATCGATGAACAATGAATTTCTTCCATTTATTGTCACAACTTAAATTAGGCCAAAGTGCACTTTTGGTCCTTGTACTTTAACAAAAATTTCACTTTGTTCCCGTTTTTTCAATTTTGAAAATTTAAGTCAAGTATTTTCATTAAGTTTGCAATTGAGTCCAAATCATTAATTAGGTTTAAATTGTTGGTGAAAATATGACGTAACATGGATATTTTGGACATTTTATGACAGGACCGCCCCTGAATTTCACCCTTGCTCTTACTGAAATTTTTAATTGTGTTTGTCGAAGAGTACGATCACAACCATTAAAGTATTTTCTACCGTCCCGATTCCCCCCTTTACTGATTATCTCAAGGTCCTCGAGTGTAGGAATCAAGACTGTCGCTAATCACGTTAACGTCACGTCAATAAATAAACTATATCCCCCAAACTTGCTACACCGTCTGTGAGGTCGGCCACGTCAAGAGGCATATCGCTAAAAAAAACCTTTCCACACATCAAAGGATGCACACGAGGTGCTGAGTTTACAGGAATTTAAAACCTAATGCTCTGATACCAAGTTGACAGCACCGCCCCCGGATTTCACCCTGAAACCCGGAGAGGTCCTGCGAAAATCCAAAATCAAGGAAAATCCTACCGAAAATTCGGCAGAACCTCCCCTGAAAATGGACTAACCCAAAATTTAAAAACCTGTTAAAACACTTCTAAGATATCAACCACCTCTACCACAACCACATCATAAATATATAAATCTCAAATCCTTTTTGTATCCTTCTGAACTTTCTTCTCAAACAACTCTCAATATACTGAAAATCAATAAAACTGTTCAACTGAGATCGTCGTACTTCAAAACCTTTGCTGTCATAAACCCATAACTTAAAATACTAAACAACTGAAAACACACACCAAGTCAGATACCCGGAGAGTCATAAATAATCTGTCATACGCATGCAGAGACATAAATAATCTGTCATACATGCGCAGAGCCGAGGATCTGTCATATGCATGCAGAGCCATAAATAATCTGTCATACATGCGCAGAGCCGAGAATCTGTCATACGCATGCAGAGCAGCCCCCAAAGGGCGAAGCATCCCGACACACGGCCCAAAGCCTATATGTGTGCCGTGATGGGTCCCAAAGACCTATCCAATTTGACAACCTGGAGGGTACTGCAAAGGTGGTTTGAAAACCATTTTTCATAACCAAAATCATAGATCCTTTTTCCACCGAAAACAAATATCATTGTACTTTTCCAAGAAAACTTTAAATCCATAACTTATAGCATAACTCCAATTAAAATCAAAGTGTATAAACCCAACCAATTCTTTTCGATCGAAAACCGAAAAATTAAATAAACCATATGAAGAAAAGCATAAGCTAAAATCCTTTAAACGAGATATTCATCCATTCAACTACATAAAAGACCGAAATATCCTTCATAGTGCCATTGCTCGGATACCAAATCCGGCAGCATAACGGCATCGGAAATGAGATTTCCCGAGTCTGTGTACCTGTTAAGACCAGACAACCAACAATATACAATAGATGTTTCACGTAGCTGTTAAACAACTGAAACGAGCGGCCAGCCACCACACACGGTGGCTGCCTGGCCATAAGCAGCACACAAAAATAACCCCAAATAGTCACCGAACCTAAAATTAAGCTACTAGGACCCTAGGAAAGTGGAAAAATACGAAGAAAACCATCCAACCCGCCGCCACAAGTGGCGGAGCCGATGGTGGCAGCGGCGGCACAAACATAGGAATACCTAAATTCATCTCCAAATAATCTTAATTACATAATAGAACCTTGATTTGCACAAAAACAATTCAAATTTAACTCCATATTCAAGAAATTTGAAATAGGCAAAACCCCTAAAAATTGAATTTCTAAAATCTCAAAATTGAACATCAACACCTTAGGGGAAAGATTACTTGTACCTAGAGAATCGATTCTCGTAACTGGATCGACGGCCAATCATCGCCGGAAACGCCGGAATCGGCGGCGGAAGCCGGCGGCTGACTTGGCTTCCCGAGGTCATTGCTCCGTCGTGGAGCGTCGTCTGGATGAACGGAGCCCATGGTTGAACTTGCTGTGGTGAGAGGAAGAGGTCCCAGTAGGTCCGGTGTCCCGTCGTCACCAGAAAATGTGATCGTCGGCGAGCTCATTTCTCTGTCATTGCGTCGATTCTCCGTCTACAGTGGTCGGCCGGCGAAGGGGAAGGCTGCTAGGGGTGGCGACGGCG